>JAVSBS010006806.1:2798-14447 GCA_033124195.1 Coracias cyanogaster | reverse complement strand
TGCCAGGCTGGGCAGGGCAGTGGTGGAGTCCCCATCCCTGGAGGGGTTTGGAAGCCATGGAGATGTGGTGCTGAGGGCCAGGGGTTAGTGGTGCCCTGGCAGGGCTGGGGGAATGGTTGGACTCCATGAGCTTAAAGATCTCTTCGAGTGGAAATGATTCTGCCATTCTGTGACGCAGGCGGGTGGAAGAGCCCTTAGGCAGCAAAAACACACAAAAATCAGAGGGGGCACCAATCCAATTATCCCCACAAGCCACGTGCCCATCACAGCCCATAGCAAACGCTCTCTACCAACCCAAGGCACCCTTGGGTGCACCTGGACACATCCCATCCCTGCGTGGGGGCCTGATCCGGCAGCGGCGCGGCTGCGAGAGGCTCCGGGGGTGGCAGAGGGAGGCGGCGAGGCGTGCGAAGAGCCGGGGCTGACACACATACGCGCATTAGCCAGGAGATCTGGCAGCTGGGAGAGCGGCCCCAGCGACCCCGGGGGACGTGGGGGCTGGTGCCGAGGACGAGTCCTGCTGAGCAGCTCGGCGCAGGGCAAGCCCCACCACCTGGCCCCCGCCCCAGACCTGAGGTACCCCCAAAAATGCAGCATGGAAAACCGCCCATGCAACCCAGGAGGTGCCCCCATCGGGTCCGGGGGTGTGATGGCAACAACCCCCTCTCCCCAAAGCGGTGGTGGCCGTCCCAAAAGAGGGCTGAGCACCTCGAAACTGGAGGTGGGATCCAGGAGAACATGATCCAACAGACCTTGGGGGACTGGCTGGGTCTGACCCTGCACAAAATCTCCTGCAGTTTGGCTGCTCCAGCCCCATTTCCATCCAGCCCGGTCTGGAGGGGTCCTGGGGGGGTCCCAGGCATCCTGCTGAGCCCCAGGACCTTCCCACAGAGCTGTCCCCAGGCTGAGCCAGACTTCACATGTATTTGCCCCCAAGGCACCTGCTGGTCTTTTCCTCCAGCTTGGGCCAAAAAAAAAAAAAAAAAAAAAGTGGGGGAAAAAGGACTTCTAAGACTCATAAAGGAAAAACACAAAGTGCCACAACCCCTCCGAACCTCCCCAGCACACAAAACAGACCGTGGGGTGGGAAAGCAGCCCCTGAGGTGTCCAAACGGTGCGGCAAGACAAGCTGAGAGGACACCCAGGGCTGGCATCTCCCACCGGCACCAGTGTCCCCCCGAGTCATCCTTCTGCAAAGAGTATAGAGATGCCCTAAGCCCACAAAACCACCACAGCCTGGCCCTGGCCACAGCGGCGAAGTATGAGCCCAGAATTTGGTGGTCAACCAGCTGGCCAAGCCTGGGTGGTGGCACAAGGAGCCAGGACAGGGACTCGTCCCAAACAACCAGCGGGTCCGTTTGCTTTCAGCACTGCCGGAAATTTGGTGAGGACACGGCCCATCCCTGCGGTTCACCCCGACGGTTATTCTACCGCCCTGTGAAAGGCGAGATGGTTGAAATCTGTACATGCTACCAGACACCGGGGTGAGGGCGAGAGCTGGCCAAGAACATCCCAAGGGGGGAGTCAGAGCCAAGGACGGTCCCATCCCGAAGGCAACAGCCACCCGAGACACAGCGTGCCCCACGGAAAGCCCACGGGACGGGCACCGAAGGGGGAGAACCCAGCGGAGCAGCCGGCAGCGGGCACCGGGTCGTGCTCTGCCCGCTGTCCGCTCAGCCCCGGTGGTGGCAGGGGCAGAATTTGTCCCCCCCCGGGGCCAAGCTGCCGGCATCCCGGCCGGCCATCCCCGGCGCCGCCAGAGCCAATGAGAGAAATAGGTCAGATGAATCATTTCCTCCGAGTGCCTATTTTAGGCCTCCATTTTAAGAGGCAGCGCGTCACATTCTGCGCTCCAGCGCCTAAACCGACCAGACCGACACCACCGGGAAAGGGAAGGAGCAGCCGGGGCCAAGCCCGCCGGCGAGGGAGGAATCCCACCCCGGGCTCCCGGCTCTGCAGCAGAGGGGCCTGGATATGGAGAGAGATCTGGAGCGAAGCCCTGGGGAGCGGGGGAAGCAGGGCAAGGGGTGGGAAAATGGGGACATGCTTTTCCAGCTTCCCCACCGCCACCTCCAGCTGATCCCAAACGCCGTGTCGGAGCCCGGTGCGGGTTCTCACGTACACCCAGAGAAGGGCTGGGAAGGCAAAGCTGTGCCAGACTGCCTGGGACAGGGGCTGGGATATGGAGGGAGAGAGGAACTGGGAAGGGGAGAGCTGGGAACAAATATACAGGCAAGGAAAGAAGGCAGAGGATGAAATTGCCCCCCGAGGTCATCTTTAATGGGGACTCGGGTTTAGCAGCGCTAAGGGAGTGGACAGAGAGCCCAGGGCGGGGAGCCCAGGGTGCAGCCACCTTCCTCTGCCACGGTCCCCGCAAAGCCATCCCCAAAACGCGATGGGGAGCAAAGCCGGGCGCATCACAGACGCGGAGCCATGGCACACCCACGCACCCAGCCCGGCAAGCGCCGCCTGGGAACCCCCGGCAGGCAGCGGGTGCTGCCGGCAGCCCGGGCCAGCCCCACGGCAGCCCTACGCACCCAAAATCCTCTGCCTCTTCTCGGCCGCGCTCAGGTTGAAGATGTTGGTCTGCTGGCCGGCGTCTGGCCGGTAGTACGTCTCAATCTCGATGGAGAACTTCTCCACGAAAGGGCAGGTGTACCTGGGGGACACGTGAGGATGGAGCTGAGCCCGGCGGCACGGCCGGCTGGCCCCACAGCCCGCCCCACGGTCCCACCGGGTCCCACCTGGTGCGGGTGTAGGGGTAGGCGTTCCAGGATTCCTCCTCCACCTGCAGCGCGGCTTTGGGGAGCAGCGCCCGAAACCAGCTGGGGATGTGGGAGCCCACGTGGTAGATCTTGTGGGTGTACTGGCCGCTGCCGCCGGGACCATCGCTGTAGGGCCGGTTGGCCAAGATCTCCACTCCACTGCCCTCGCCGCTCGACTCCTCCCGGCTCTTCTTCTGCACAGAGGACTGCTGGCTGAGCACGGCCCCCCCGGCACCCCCAAACCCCTAAGGCCTGGCACCTCACAGGGCCCCAGGGTCCCTGTACCCTCCCGCAACTCCCAAGCACTTGCACCCCTGAGCCCCACACCTACTCCTGGGACCCGCCGCTTGGCTCGGTAGCCCCAAACCCTCCTGAACCTCACTGACACCGCTGAACCCTGCCTCAGGTCCCCCATGCCCCACAGGCTCTGTGCTCAGCCCCACAGTGCCCTACACCTCGCAGCTCCCCACGATCAGCCCCACAGACCCCTACACTCTCAATGCTCAGCCCCACAGACTCATGTGTCCGCCAAGGCTCCGTGATCAGCCCCAAAGCCCCCTACACCCCTAAGCTTGTCCCTACAGCCCCCTGCACCCCAATACTCCCCATGCTCAGCTCCACAGACCCCTGCACCCCCATTGCTCAGCCCCACAGACCCCTGCACCCCCATAGCTCAGCCCCACAGTCCCCTGCACCCCACAGCTCCCCATGCTCAGCCCCACAGCCCCCTGCACCCCCATAGCTCAGCCCCACAGCCCCCTGCATCCCCTCCAACGCCTCCCCCCAGCACCCCGCCAGCCCCACCTGGATCATGTAGAGCTGGGCCACCTGGTACTCCTCCAGGCTCATGGGCAGCAGGATGTGGTACTCCTTGATGAGCATGGCGGCGGGGGGCAGCGCCTGGGGCCGGGGAGGGGCCGTCAGCCCGCTTCGAATGGGCCCAGCCCGCTTCGGTTCAGCCCGGCCCGGTTGGGCCCAGCCCGGCCCGGCTCAGCCCGGCCCGGTGCCCGCTCCCATGGCAACGCGCCCCCCGCCCGCTTCGGCTCCGCCCGCCGCGCCTTCGGCTCCGCTCGGCTCCGTTCGGTTCCGTTCGGCTCCTCTCGGCTCCGTTCGGCTCCGCTCGGTTCCGTTCGGCTCCTCTCGGCTCCGCTCGCCCCCGGCGCTGCCCGTTCCCCTCCCCTCCCGCCGCGCCCCGGCCCCGCCGAACCTGCCGCTGCTCCCAGCCGGCCCCTCGCCTCGTGACATCACAGCCCGTTCCCACGGAGACGGGGCCGTGACGTCGAGAAAGGGGAGGGGGGCGTGACGTCAGAAGCGGGAAGGCGGCGGCCAGCGCCGCTGCACGGGAGCGCTGCGTGTCCCGGTACCGGGAACCCCCCCCCCCCCACCACCACCAACAACCGACCCCGGGGCCATCACCCGAAATGGGTGTTTTATTTAAAAAAAAAAAAACTAAAAAAGCGCTTTTTTTAAGTGCAAAAAAAGGGCTTTTGGTCATTCCCGCACTGCCCTGCCCTGGTCGATACCGGCACCCCCCCGATCAGCTCAGCCCCCCCCGCCCCGCGCTGCAGGGACGAGGCAGAGTCCCAACCATGTCCTTTATTTATAAAAACACGCATTTATAAAGAGCGGAGAGAGAGCGCGGGCAGCGCAGCACAGCGGCACCCCCACAGCCCGCCCCCCCCGCCGCCAGCGGGGCAGGGACACCGGGAGTGCCCGAGGCGGCGGCGGGGGCAGATCCCGGGGCGAGGGGCAGGGGGGGGTCCCGGGTAACAGCAGCCGTTACGTGCGGGCGTTTCGCTCTGTCTCTGCCAGGCACTCCCGGACCAGCGCCCGGGCGTGGATGATGCCTGCGGGGAGAAGCAAAGGGACACCCCGACATCAGCCTCCGGAAGGCGGCGGGACCCCCCCCGGGCACGCAGCACCGGGAGGGTGAGGAGGATGGAGGGGGGGGGCTGGCCGGTGTCACCGTCCCCGTCCTTACCCCGTTTCAGCCGCTCCATGGCGCTCTTGCTGCCGGCGTAGGTGGGCCGGATCTCCTTCCCCATCTCCTCGATGACCGAGAGCAGGTCGGTGTAGGTGCTCTGCGAGCCCTGAGCCCCCGGGGGCTTCATCGCCTGCGGAGCCGGGGCGAGGGAGGGGGGACACGGAAGGGCTGAGAGCCGCCCCCGGCTCCCCCGAGCCCAGCCCCGGTCCCGGTCCCTGCCCCGCACCTCACCTGCACGTAGCCCATGGACGGCGGCCCGAAGTCATTGAAGAGGGGCCGGAACGGGGCGGCAGCGCCGGGGACGGAACCGGAGGGCGACGGGACACTCGTGGCTGTGGGAAACGGAGCGTTACCGGCTGCACACACACACACACCCCCCCCCAGCTCCCTCCCTCCGTCCCCCGGTACCCCCGCGGTTACCCCGGTGGGGGGGGGGGTGCGCTCACCGGCGGGTGGTGCCCCGGGCCCCGGCGGGGCGGGGCTGGCGCTGGCGGCTCCGGGGGTAACGGGAGCGGGAGCGATGGGCTTGTAGGACATCCCCGACGGCCGCCCGCCGCTCCCGGCTCCCTGGAGCGCGGCGGGGGTCGGTGAGCGGCCCCCGCGCTCGCCCCGCCGCTTGTACCGGCGCTTCCCGCCGCTCCTCAGCTCAGCTGATTCCCGCGGACCTCGGTCCGACCCCGCGGCGGCGCTGGCGGCGGCCCCCGGCCCGGTTCCGCTGCGCAGGGCCCGCCGCGGCCTGCCCTGACCCGGCCTCCCCCCGCCACCGCCGCCGCTCGCCCTGATGACGCCTGCGTGCGACGCCGCGCCGACGTCATCACGCCGCCGCGTGCCTCCCGCCTTCCGCCCCCCTCCCGGTCACCGTAGAGACACGGGGTGTTAGCCCCGCCCCTTTCGCCGTAGCCACGCCCCCTTCCCCCAGCCCCGCCAATCCCCTTTAGCCACGCCCCTTCCCTGCGCCCGGCCACGCCCCTTTCCCCTCCCCGCGAGACCAACGGCCTCGTCCCCTCAGGGGAGCGGCGGGAAGGCGCCGGGGGCCGAGTCCCGCCGCTGCCACCCCCGGGACCGGCCCCAGAGGCCCCACCGGGCTCTGTGCCCCTGCCACCACTGCCCCGGGCCTGCGGAGGTGAGAGGCGGGGCCGGGGGTCCCGGCTCCCTGCGGGGCCTGCTGGGGGTGGGCAGCGGCTCTCCGGGCCTAGGCCCCGGACACGGTGTGGGGGGGACACACGGTGGTTGTTGTACCCGGTGGAGGTGCCAAGTGGGGGGGGACACACGGTAGTTGTTGTACCCGGTGGGGAGGGACGCGATGGTTGTACCTAGTGGGGGGGGCAACCGCTGAAGGGCCAAATTCTGTTTAAACTCCACATAAAGACGCACAAAAGTTCAATAGAGAGAGAGAGTTTTTCATTTCAAAAGGGCAAAGAGTGAAAAAAAAAAAATCAATCAATTGGGTCAGACCCCACCCCACCCCTTCCCGACCTGCCGGGGAACGGTGATGTTTTATTCCCGGTTTCTCTCCCCGAGGGTGTCCTGGCTGGGGTGCTGAAGCCCCGGGGAGTCTCCCCTGCACTGGGGAGCATCCGTGAGGGCCCCCACCGGCCCCAGAAGCCGCGGCATGGTGTGTCACCCGTGCCAGGCGGGACCGAGTGGGGTCTGGGGTAGGTCAAACGGTAGTAACAGGGGACGGGCGGCAGGTTCCACCGGAGGGTCAGCCCTAAATCCCAGCTTGGAGGTAGTGGGGTCAAGGTGAAGGGCTCGGCATTGGGTACGGAGATCAGGTGGAGGGATGAGCCGGTGGAGCCGGGGCACAGGGGAGCGGCACGTCTGCAGTTTGGGGTGAGGTCAGCATGGGAAGGGAGCAGGGGACAGCGGAGATCAGGGTGAGAGCGGCCAAAGCCCGGCCGAGCCCACAGCAAAAAGGGGCCCGGCGTCACCCCACACCATGATCGCACCTTGGTGCGCGGCCAAGGGTGAATGTGAGCACCTCTGGTGCCGAAGAAGCGAGGGCCTCACCCCAGGCTCGGGCACCGTGCTGTGCCAGCACAGCCCCAGCCGGGCGTTCTCCTCCACGGCCCCCTCCTCTTTGTAAGGCACGGGGCGGGGGTCGGGTCCCGTCTTGGTACGCGCCGCCCTCAGCGCGACATCATCCGCACGAACTCTGCCAGCGGGAAAACACATAGAGAACATCCCGAATATTCCAGGGGACCTGCCAGGCCCCCTCCACGGCCCCTACCTTCAAAGTCCACCAGGCCGTCCCCGTTGAGATCCACGTCCTTGAGGATCTCGTCCACCTCGCGGTAGTTGAGCTGCTGCCCCAGCAGCTTGCGCATGGCCTCCCGCAGCTCCGCCATGCTGATCTGCCCGTCCCCGTTGGTGTCGAACTGTGGGGCAAGCGCCCGTCGGTTACATCCCCCCTCGGCAGGCGCCCGGCCCATCCCCCCTGTCCCCGTCCCCTCACCTCGCGGAAGGCGTCACGCAGCTCTTTGATCCCGATCATGTCCGCTGTCTCCGCCAGCATCTTGGGGCCCATCAGCTCCACAAAATCGTCAAAATCCACCTTGCCCCCGGCTGCGGGACAACGAGGGTGTCACCAGGGCGGGGGGGAAGGGATCGCCGGGGTCAAGTCCGTTTCTGGAGGGGATTCCCCGTGCCTCGCCACGTACTGATCTGCTGGGACAGCTCGATGAGCTCCATCTCAGTGGGCATGTAGCCCATGGTCCGCATGCACTCGCCCAGGTCCTTGTAGCTGATGTACCCATCGCGGTCCTTGTCGAACTCCCGGAAGGCCTGTTTCAGCTCTGGGGGCAAGCACCACGTCACCGCTGGCACCCCGGCACCGCTGCCCGCTCCCACCGCACACGGGGAGCTCCCAACCGAGGCGAAAATCCCCCGTCCCCATCCCTGAGGGGCTCAGCTCCTCACCTTCAATCTCCTCAGGCCGCAGATCTCGGTCCTGGGAAAATAAAAGTGGGAAGAGGAGGGATCCTTCTCCCACGGATCCATCCCTGAATCCGCGGCCGCGGGGCACGGCCGGCAGCATGGTGCCCGGTGCGGCGGGCGCGTGGGGAGGGGACGGGTGCCTACCAGCTGGGTGATGGCGATGCTCTGCCGCAGGAAGATGCAGGCCGGCCCCACCAGCCCCTGCAGCACCGAGTAGTTCTGCAGCGGGGGGGACTGCGCCGCATCCGCCGCCTCCTCGGGGTCCCCGGTGCCAGGGGTCGAGGGCCCTGAACGCGCCTTCCCGTCCTGTGGGCACGGGCGGTTGTCACGGAGCCGGGGCTCCCCCCTCGCCCTTCTCCTTGCCGCCCTCTCCCCGGGGCCGGCCTTACCTTGGCGAGCCTCCGCTCAGGGGTCTTGGTGCAGTTGCCCATGGCTGGGGGTTGCCCTGGCGCCGAAGGGCATGCCTGGCTCCGGGGGGCCGGCTGGCGCAGTCCCCCCGCCGGGGCCAGCCGGGGCCAGGGCCGGGGCCGGAGGGGGTGCGGTAGCGGCCGTGGCTGCGCAGGGATTTGAGGTTTTTATGGAATATCTGAGGATATGCAGGGCAGGCGGCGGGGGGGCGCCGCGCCCGCGCACACGCATAATCCTCCGGATTATTCCCCGCTCGGCCGCCCTGCTCCAGATGTGGGGAGCCGCCCAGCTGTTCCCCGGCCCCCCAGCCTCCCCACAGGGGCACTCGGGTCTCCCAACATCCCCGGTTGGCCTTGCCGTACCCCGGGTCCCCCTCTCTGCTACCCGTTACCCGTTACCTGCCCGGAAGCGGGGAGCGGCTGGAGCCCCGGCTCCTCAGTGCCCCTCCGGTGCTCCGTGGGGGACCCGCCGCCATGGCTGGGCCCTCCTCGGCTCCCTGAGGTGCCAGCAGTGCCAGGGCTCCCCTGTCCCCCCAGCCGCGGGGCCGGGCGGAGGCGGCGGACGCCCCGTTTACCGGGACCCTTGTTCCGGGAGGTGCCCTGGCAGACGGGGGGCACAGGGCTGCCGGCGCCCCGCCGCTGTGGCCCGCGGAAGAAGAAGAACATGCTGCCCGCCACCCCGTCCCGCCGCTGTCCTGGGGATGGGGAGAGGCAGTGGGGCTGGCGGGCACGAAACCGGATCCCCCGGGCCCGGTGCTCCCTTCGCTGCGACCAGGCCACCGCCACCGGGGGAGAACGTGGCCTCAAACGGGGGAGCAGCCGAGGAAAGCGAGACCCCGGTACCCACCGAGGGGCCTGGGGCGGAGGGGCACGGTGAGGCCCCCCTCGGGGCGCTGCGGGGGGGTCGGAGCGGGGCGCCCCGGGAGGCACCGAGGGGGGCATCGGGGGGGGCACCGGGAGCCTCCGGTTACAGCTCCCGAAACCCGACCCGCGGCGGGGCGCGGGGCACGTGGCAGCGCGGGCGCGGCGCCAGCCTGGCCACGCCCCCCGAGGGGATACCACGCCCCTGATTGGCCACGCCCGTTTGGCCACGCCCCCGTCATGTGGCCACGCCCCCCCTGCGGCCCAGCTCGCTGTAACGTCACCGCTGCGCCGCGCGGCCGGCGCTCACCGCTGACGTCACCAGGGCGCGACGCTGCAGGGGCGCCTGAAGGTGACGGTGGTCCCGGTCCCGGTCCCGGTCCCGGTCCCCGCCCCGCCATGGCCGGCCGGCAGCTGCTGGCGCTGCGGCGCCTGCCCGCCGCCTCCTTCTCGGTGAGCGGGATGCTGGGGGGAGGGCGATCCGGGGCGGGTCCCGCCGGTTACCGGCGCTGAGCCCGTGTGTTCCCGCAGACGGCGCCCAAGAAGACGCAGTTCGGGTCGCTGCGGGACGAGGACCGGATCTTCACCAACCTCTACGGGCGGCACGACTGGAGGTGAGTCTCGGCCGGGGGTGGGCGGTCCCGGTGCGGCCCATCCCGGAGCAGCCGGGCCCGGTGCGACCCATCCGGTCCCGGTGCTACCGGCCGTGCCGTGCCGTGCCCGCAGGCTGCAGGGCGCCCTGCGCCGCGGCGACTGGTATAAGACGAAGGAGATCCTGCTGAAGGGGGTGGACTGGATCCTCGGCGAGATCAAGGCCTCGGGGCTGCGGGGCCGCGGCGGCGCCGGTTTCCCCACCGGCCTCAAGTGGAGCTTCATGAACAAACCCCCGGATGGCAGGTGAGAGCGGTACCGGCAACCGCCGCGGCCCCTTCCCCGCGGGGAGCGCGGCCCTGACGGCTCCCACCGCCCCGCCAGGCCCAAGTACCTGGTGGTGAACGCGGACGAGGGGGAACCGGGCACGTGTAAGGACCGGGAGATCATGCGGCACGACCCGCACAAGCTGGTGGAGGGCTGCCTGGTGGCCGGACGCGCCATGGGCGCCCGCGCCGCCTACATCTACATCCGCGGGGAGTTCTACAACGAGGCCTCCAACCTGCAGGTGAGCGGCTGGCGGCGGGGAGAGGAACCGGGATGGGGCGGACATCCCGCCGACGGGGAGACCCCCCTCCCTGACCCGCCCGCTCGCCCCTTCCCCGCCGTAGGTGGCCATCCGGGAGGCGTACGAGGCCGGGCTGCTGGGGCGCGACGCCTGCGGCTCGGGGTACGCCTTCGACGTCTTCGTGGTGAGGGGCGCTGGGGCCTACATCTGCGGGGAGGAGACGGCGCTGATCGAGTCCATCGAGGGCAAGCAGGGCAAGCCCCGCCTGAAGCCGCCCTTCCCCGCCGACGTCGGTACGGCCCCGGCCCTGCCCTTGGCGGCGTGAGCCTCGGTTTCTAGCTGCTGTTCAAGAACTGGACAAAATCATAGAATCAGACGGGTTTGGGTGGGAAGGGACCTTTCAAGATCATCGAGTCCAACTCACCTGCAATGGTGCCAGGGATGGGGCAGCCACCACCTCTCTGGGCAACCTCAGACAGGCTCTCACCAACCTCAGCGTCCAAAATTCCTTCCTTCTCTCTAGTCTCAATCTCCCTCTTTCAGTTTCAAACCATCCCCCTTGCCCTGTCCCACCAGGCCCTGCTCAAAAGTCTCCCCCACTTTCTGCCAGGCCCCTCAAAGTCCTGAAAGGCCACCAGGAGGTCTCCCCAAAACAGTGGGGACCAGAACACTTGTCCCCAAGCCTCTGTCCTGCTGCAGGGCCAACGCAGCTGTTGAGAACTCCCCGTGCTTCCAGGTGTCTTCGGCTGCCCCACCACGGTGGCCAACGTGGAGACGGTGGCCGTGTCCCCCACCATCTGCCGCCGGGGCGGCGCCTGGTTTGCCAGCTTCGGGCGGGAGCGCAACTCGGGGACGAAACTCTTCAACATCTCGGGGCACGTCAACAACCCCTGCACCGTGGAGGAGGAGATGTCGGTGCCGCTGAAGGAGCTCATCGAGAAACACGCCGGTAAGTGCTGCCGCCCGCCCCGCCAAACCACGCCGGGCTGGCGCTGGGCCCAGCTCAGCCCCATCCTGTGCCCCCATCTCTGGCAGGGGGTGTCCGTGGTGGCTGGGACAACCTGCTGGCCGTCATCCCGGGGGGCTCCTCCACGCCGCTGCTCCCCAAGTCGGTGTGCGAGACCGTGCTGATGGACTTCGATTCCCTGGTGCAGGCGCAGAGCGGGCTCGGCACGGCCGCCGTCATCGTCATGGATAAATCGGTAAGGGTGGAACGCACTCCTTGAGCCCCATCCCATGCCGTGGGGGGGCCCTCGCCTTCCTGACCCTCCTCTTCCTCCCCAGACCGACATCATTAAAGCCATCGCTCGCCTCATCGAGTTCTACAAGCACGAGAGCTGCGGGCAGTGCACCCCGTGCCGGGAAGGTGAGCAGGGGGCTGCGGGGTGGGGGTCACACCATGGACCCCTCATGGCTTTCATCGCATCGTTGACCGGTTTGGGTGGGAAGGGACCTTTCGAGGTCATCGAGTCCAACCCCCTGCAGGGAGCAGGGACATCTGCAACTAGAGCAGGTTGCTCAGAGCCCCGGCCAACC
>JAVSBS010006805.1:15188-89192 GCA_033124195.1 Coracias cyanogaster | reverse complement strand
TTCAATCAATCAAAAAAAAAATACATAAAGTATAATGTACCTGTATAATTGTTTTGATAAAATATTGGAACTTGGTTAGGGATGGTGTAGCTGCCAGAGAGGTTTAGGAGGTAAACAAGTCCTTTATTTCCAGAAGTCTCCCACAATCTACTCCAAAATGATATTGCTGGCAAATTTCAGTAGGATAACAAGGCAACTCAGATAAGTAGTTTAAATTAATAGGTGATTATATTGGCAGCATGGTATATTAATGGAGATATATAAAAATGGAAAACATCTAGAGCTGCCTTCCAGCCTAAAACATGCTATGATTCTATGATATTGAGTAGATGACCTTCTAGGAATATCAGATTGCTTTTCCCAAAGAAGGAAACAGACATATTTTGGTTGATATTATGAAAGGACTGTAGCTGTTCTGGTGCAGCCTGAGATATAGAGAAATGACATAAGTTAATTCTAAAATCTGTGAGGAATTGATGGTTAATTTGAGTGTCCAAACCACAGTCTGCTTTCTTTATAGCTAGATTTGCATACATATATAAGGAGAGAGCAGCCTGGGGCCAACCATCTGCTACAAGGAAACAATGCCATCACCAGTGCTTTCTTAATTTTTATACTATTGTACCATGGTGGTGGAAGCAGGTTGGTACCATTAGCTCTTTTGCAGATAGGAGGAATGAAGAATCATAATGCATAAAGGCTGAAAATTCTTCCTGGGCCCAGACTGAGAAGATCAAAGGAAGAATTAAAAGCAGCAGAAAAATATTGCTGGCTGCATGACTTACTAAATTTGTACACTAGGGAAATCTTGCCTTTCTTATTGATTTTGTTCCTGTGTGGTCGGACAAAAAATAGTACTGTTCGGCTACGACAGTAGGGAATGCCAGGAAGAAATTCAACATTCAGAAAATATGAATATTTTAAAGTTTTGTAAAACTGTAGAGAGATTTTATAGCTTTACATTTCTTTTCTTGATAGTTACAGGCCAAATTATTTTCTGATATGAAAGATCTAAGCTACATGTAGATCTACTCAGTTAATGAAACAAAGCCAGCTTATCCCAGGAGAAAATCTCATTTCTATTTTATTGCCATAACAACAAAAATAGAGGAATGCAATGGACCTTCCATAATATGTACAAGCCATTCTTAGCCATTTGGATGGCCCAATATTTAGCCCATGAAGTACTCTGTTCAGCTCACTAAACATTTATTCTGCTAAAGTCTGATTTCTTGCAGGATGGTGTTCTCCCCAAGCTCCTCCTCTTCTTGCAATTTAAAGATATGACTTTACACATTACAGGTTTGGAGCAGTGTCTTTTGAGGGTGGGAGGAGAGCAGGGGGGATTGGATAACTGCCCAATTTCACATGATAAAAGTGAAATTCTCTTCTGTCTGCAGGACAATCCCCAGGGAACAACGTATGAAACCCAAACTTAAATAAAATCATATCCTGTTTGCAAACATCATATTCCCTTTGCTTCTCAGTAATCTGGATCCATAAACCCCAGCACAGCTTGAGAGCCCATTCCTCATCTAAACAAATGCCATAAGCCCCTTTATACTTTTACAACCATGTCAGAAAATAATATTGACTGCCAATAGTGATGTGATTGGAGTTGCCTCCTCTGAGCCATAAAAGAAGCAGTCTGTTATCAATTTCTCCAAATGCGGAAAGGTTATTATGGGTTGGTTCAGTTCCAAGTTATAAATGACAATTCAAAAGCCTCAGAAATGTTTGAAGCTGGGAGCTGATGATGACATTATCATAAAAGCCTGCTCTTCTTTGCTTTTGTGGGTTTTTTTGCCGATCAACTAGACAAAAAAATATGGCTGAGAAATGACTTCAAGATTTCTTCACACTGCAGCAGGTCAAACAGGCAGGAAAATAATCACTATTTTTAGTGACAGACTGAGGCAAGGAGATGAAATTTACTTCTATTAAGAGTCGATTTCTGCTTCTCTTGCTGTCATTTTCACAGCACAACAGAAGAGGAGGAATTGCAATAGATGGATGCATTGATCAAATGATCAGTTATAGCTCTAGCAGCTGTTTAGAGATGAAAAATTGTGGAATAGCCTGATAGTCCACAGAACCAAAAGGTAATTTCTGATTATTCTCCCCCTTTGGCCACTTCACCGCAATCTACCCACCTCTCCTGGAAAACTTTTCACATTCCAAGCCTCTGACCAGCTGCAAGAAACCATGTCTTGTCATTAAAACTGCTGGCCGTAGAGCTGCTAGTCTCTCCAACACAAGGAATTTCATCCTCCTGGTATTAGAATTCTTTAGCAAGTGTTTGTTCAGGAGCAATGCTAATCATGAAAAAAGAATAAAAAGCATTATTGCAAGAGGGAGGTCTCATACTTCAGCAGATGTTATACTGCATACCCTGGATAGTCCTCTGATAAAAAATTAACCAACATTGAAAGAAAACCTGTTATGGGCAAATTTAGTAGGTTAGATTTAGACATATTTTTTCTCTCTCTGTGAGATCTCTTCAGTTTGGCTGTCAGTATGAAACAAATTTGTGCTCTTAGATAAGAGAGCTAGATATTACTTATGCAGTTTCTTATAAAACTATAAAGTTTATAGTTCGATTTCTTATAAAAGCCTAGGGTATACCAAGCCAAATTCATCATTGACCCTAACATAATCAGTTCCTATCACTACTTGAAAGAATTGTTTACAAAACCAGTAAACAGTAGTTTTTCATGCATTTTGCACTGGTACAAAAGATTTAGAGCCTTGATGGAACAGAAGCAGAAAATACTAGTTACGGACACTGCCTCTTGTTTTCTTTTCAGAATTCTTGAATTTCAGAATTCTTTACTGCAACTCTAAGTAATGTCCAAAGAGGAGGATCCCTGGTCTTGACTGCAGTTTATTCATGCTCTTAGAACAGAGATAAGAGCAAAATCCATAATGTAGTAGAATTCAGAGTTACAGAAGATGGTTGGACCTTTGTTCATGAACAGTGCAAGCCATCCCAAACTCATGCTAATGTAGTCCTTATGGCCAGTCGTCTGATTATATCTTCAATGCCTGTGAAGTCCTATGTTCCAGTCCTTGCTCCAAGAGCAGTTTCCTTTTTGTCCAGTGATTCTTTCACTTGAAATATATCAGCTGTTTGTGGAGCAAGGGCTCAGAGCTATCACTTCCCATCATTTATAAAGGTATGACAGGTAGATTATAGATTTAGGCACATGGGCTTTATCCCACTTATGCTCTGTCTTACTTGTCCAGTGCTCTTCCAACAGTGGCACAGCTTCAATGCATGGCGTGATGGTCCCCAACCAGAAACAACCTATGAGGTTCTCAGTGGTAACGACATCCACTAAGAGATGGGGTGTCTGATATTAAATCCAGGCTGGCAGTGAAGAGAAATGAGCCTAGGTTTCCCATCCACTGTGAATAGTCTAACCACTGATCTATTTAATAATAGAAGAGCTGCATAGTAACAGCCAGCAAGGTCCCCATATGGTTCGAAGACAATAGGATCAAAGAGCTCTGAAAACCATCATTGAAGAGGCAGCCATAAAGACTTTTTCAAGAATGTAATATTTTTTTTCTTAATACTTTCTCACTGTATTATTTAGAAAACAAGTAAGCAAGCAAGCAAGCAAGAAATTAAATAAGAACAAAATTTTTAAAAATTAATTCTTCCATCCCTCCTTAAAATCTTTACATAAGCTACTCTTACTGCTTTACATTGATTTCCTCAGAACTGCTTTCCTCACAGTTAAAAGCAGCTCCTTTTCCCAGAGCTCATCTTAACCAATAGACAGCTAAATATCACTGAAAAAGAGCTCCTAATCTGATTATTTACCTTGAAAAAGGTCATAACCCATTCCTTTAAAAGAGCCCCACAGCAAGCCTGACAATAATAATATGTAGAAAGGCATACCAACTAGAAAAAAAATAAATAAAAGATCCATTTCTACAACATGTTCTTTAATCCAATTTCCATTATTTTAAATAAGAAATAAACCAAACAGGCTCCAAAAAGTGTAGATAAATTTAAATGCCTAAAAAAAATGACAAAATATTGAGCATTTCTGTCTTGAGTTTATTTTAGAATGGACAATATACTTTCATTAGTAGAAGGATTTCAAAGCACATCTCTATTCACAGTAACTTGTTTCATAAAAAATTCTTAAACTTTAGTTTTCAAAGCATACCACAGTCCTATTTACTTTCCAAAGCCCTCAAAACAATTTGTCAAGAAATTTTGTCAGCGCCTCTTCAACCAGAAGTCTGAACAAAATATCTTCTCAACTTTATCAGTTGTTCCATTTTCTCTGAACTTCATAATAACTTTAACAAGAGTGTGAAAAATTACCTTTTTTATACAAAAATGTGTGCCTATATGTGTGTGTGCATATGTGCCCACAGTAGTGCACAGAGGTGCACGTGGACATGCACGTCTGTTTGTCAATGTGTAATGTTAGCTGATCCACATACAGAAATGACCCCAACGTTTCAAAATTAGCAAGTTGTTAGTCACCAAGTTCCAAATTTCAGGCAGAATCATCAGGAAGCTGAGTCCACAGTAGAGGAGCTGGAATGACTACCACTTCCTGATTCTTTGTTCCTTAACTCATAGTTCAGAAATCCTAAAAAATTACTAAATAATGAAAGCTAAAATGGAAATTTTCTTTTTCGTATGTTAAAACTTTACAAAATAAGTATTTTTTCTATTAAGTATTTCATAATCTAAAAAAAAAAAAATTAAAAACAAGACTTGTAGGGTATGGAATTTATCCTTTATGAAGGATAGAATAAATAAAACTTTAGAAGGTTGCACTGGAAGCTGGCCTCCAGAGATTGTGTCTTTATTCCTGCATACTCAGAAACAGTGAGAGGGAACTTAAATATATATGCATCAGCCAGCTAGCCTATCAATATCTAGTAATACCACAATTTCACTTTGATATTGCAAACATAAGTAAATAATGGACACAGCTGGACCAAAAGTGTAGAATACTTTTATGTGAAATACCCCTGTAAGTGAAAAATTGTTTCTCCTCTGTATTATCTTCACTAGAATTTAATAGGAGCATGATACCAATATCAATAGAAATTTTGCACTCTACATGTTTTTAATAATTTAGGTGAAAATTTTTACCTAGGGTTGCAACAGATTTTTCATATTATTTCAGAATGAATCCATTTCAAAACAGGACATAAAAATGCTCTAATAATTTATTAGTTTAACAACACCCAAGCAGCTAGTGAGCGCTTCTCATGCTAAATGTTAGCTTTGGTAATTTTTTTGTCCTTTCTGAGAAATGTGAAGCTATATTTACTTGTCAACAGGACACAAAACAGCTTCTCCAAAGCTCATTCTGCTGTAACAATTGTGCCTATGTTACTTTCCTCAAAAATAGAGCTTAGATAAGAAAGCCTAAGTGGTACAACCAAGAAATGTGCACATTACCACAATATATTTTCCCATCTAACTGCTCCATATGCTTATTGTACCGTACTGTCTTCTGAGTCTACAGTATGATAATGGCTCAGGTTCCATCTCTACATTTTTATCAGCTTCTGATGACTTTGAACTTATAATGCGATAGTGGTAAAATAGTGGTAAAAATTCATGAATTAATACATATGTTATGTTCTGTCCCTCTTGTGAGAAACAAACATCTACTTACCCCAAGTCCCCCACAAGGCAACAGGGAAAAGAGTTTTTGAGACACGTTTCCTATATATTAAAGAAAAACAAAACAAACAAAAAACAATAAGAATAATTTATCCAAAAGACAGATAAATACTGGAACAGTAATCTTTACTGTAATTCAGATCTCAGTTTCACACAATGAAAATGCTATATATTAGAATAAAACATATTAATAGTACTTAGAAAGCAAATCATCCATGGGACATTTAAGGTACTCTTTTGCAACAGTGGCAGACCTTAAGATCCGTAAGCAGTAGTTTCAAAGGAGTATAATAATCGAATCTCCACAGAAATTCACTAGGGCAACTAATCATCCCAGTATCTGTAGCTGATAAGCAGGTTGCCTAAGCTAGTTATCTCAGCTTCTTCTACACCCAGTAGAGTGAGATAGGCACCTCTGCCCAGCCTAGATGACTGATGGGATGAATAATAGTTGAAGAAGTGCCTGTTTCTTTTCACTGACAACAGAGGGAATCTCGTTAAACTTACAAGAAACTGATAACTAATTTCTTAACTTCTTCTCTCCACAAAAGTTTCTCCTTTGAAAATCACAGCCTTAGTCTTCCTACCTATGCAAGAATACTGTTCTCTTCGTTTACATACCATCAATGAATACATTAATATTTTAAAAACACTAAATGAAATACTAGTTTCAGTATTACTCAGTACATACATTCTACTAAAGGGAACAAAAGCTAACAGGCTTCAGAATCTAATTTCCGCTCTATACATTAGATAATGTGATAAGTTTTATCTTAATATTTATACTCACATTTTATTCATTCATATTTGTTTTTTTTTTTGTGCCACTAAACTCACTGTTTGTCTTGATAAGGACAACATGAAAACCGGGTAAGGATCTCAGGATTTGATGCAGTTCCTATCCCAGTACGTAATCTGATCCTAAGGCAGCTGTGGAAGAGAACATAAGCTTTTCTCCTGCCGTACCACAGGACTAGCTTTGTAACTTTGCCATCTGGAGGAAACGTTAGATAGTGAATCACTCAGGTTACCTAGAGGAGCCACCCATTATCACAGAAGGGGCAAATGTTGCAGTTTCTCATGTTTAGCAAGTGCCAATGAAACGCATAAAGACAATTATAAGCCACCATCTTTGAAGTACGGGAGACCTGACAGCAAGGTCTGAGACAAAGAGAATGCTCTACACTTTGAGTAAAATCCAAGATGCATTTTTAACCAACTAGAGGCCTTTGATCAGTTTGCACAGTGTGCGAGAGAAGCCAAACAAAACCTCCTGTGGAGCTACCAGGGGAAATGCAGGTGCAGCAGCTATGCAGAGTATTCTCATACTGTGAGTTCTAATGGCCCCAGACATGCAAGGAAATGTTGGCTGCAGGAGATTGTCAGAGTAAAGGTGCAGGAGGATTTTCCAGATCTCTTGTTAAGCAGATCCATGGACCAATGCAAACAGCAATTTTTCACTTTTTACTGTGGGGAAGATCAAAAAGTCTTAGCAATAACAAAAAAAATAGTGCTGTTGAAGTGCCAGAAGACATCAATGGAAATATAAGCTGTAATTGAGATAAAAGAAGGCATTTTTAGAATATTGAATGACTAGACCTTTTTTCTTAAATTCCATTGCAGAGCTGGGACATAAGAGAGAACAGATGAATTCTCATTTATCTCCCTGCAGCCGGGCACATTGTGCATGGTAAACACTATTAAAAACAACAAACACAAAGTAAAAATATGAAAGCAGATGGTGAGGAAGGACACTAAAATCAATCAACAGATAGTACTAAAACAAGGAGAAACAAACATGAAGCCTTTTCTGTGTATCAAGAAACTCACCAGGATACTAATTTCTTATTGTATGATAGTCAAAAAAAGCAGATAGCAGACTTTTCACAACAAGGAAAACTTTGAGATTTCATGAAGAAAACAAGTAGAGATAGGTTCTACTAAGAGAGAGTGAGACCGTCACCTAGCTAGACTCACAAAAAGAAAAGAGGTCACAACACTCTTTGCCATAAATGAAAATCAGTAGCAAAAAGCAAACCCTGAAATGAATCAAAGTGATAATTTCCTATGATGTTCCCAGCAGAACCTGGTTAATTGCAGTCCTTTTCCAGTAAAAATCTTCCACATCCCAGGCTATCTCCATAATAATAATAATAAAAATATTGGGATACTTCAAGATAGAAGACAAATTGTCATAGAAGACAAAATAATGATAGTTTTTGTGGCTTTACATCAAGACAGAGTTTGCAGTCACCAGCAAGTCACTTGAGAAAAAAGATACTTTAGATAAGTTTCAGTACAATAATTTCCTGTGATAGCCAAGGTTTGTGCTCTGAATTTTCAACCCACGAAGCTCAGGAGGTTGACAACTGGGGACTGAGAGTTTGATGAGTAGAAAAAATGCAGGGAAAAAACTCTCTTCCAAAAAGATAAACAAATTTAAAAGTGTTTTTACCTGTGAAAAGGCAGTTTGAGGAATGTGATTGTTTTCAGTATCATCCCTCAAGAACAAAGCCATTTCTGCCAAGTCATTTTTTCACTATCTTGAAACTGCAATTGCACTAATGCTCTGTGAACACTTCTTTCAGTTGTACTCCAAATACTGCTTCACTGTCAGGGATATGTTGACAGTCTATTTTACACTTTTATGAAGTTGTAATTATTGGAAACTTGAGTTTTAGAAACACTTTCTTAATAATGTTTGGAGAGGGGAAAAGCAAACAAATTTTTAAGAGCTGTTTGATAACTTTTCTGCCCTTGAGCTTATTCAAAGAGATTTGCAAATTTGTATTCTGTCACGGGAACCTGTAACACATTATTGTGATGAGACACACAGTCTACATATTAGTTTCCTTCACATCAAGACTATGTAGTGCAACGTAACATGTTGCTTAACACACCACACTGAAGTACCATCAGTCAAAGGCTTAACTACACCATAGCACAGAAGTTGAAGTGATCATTTTGGAAATGATAGCTGCACTTGCAGGCCCAGGTGCAGGGAAAATAAAGCCAGGAATTCAAGTCAGTTTTTACTCTGAAACCATTAAGAATATGTGAATGATAACTGTGTGCATAATTCTCACTGATTTCAGCCATTTTGCTTTGCAGTCTTCCAGAACAGAGTTTTTTTCCTGAACAGGGACACTGAAATACGCATTAATGGACAAGTAGCACATTTCTAGCCCTAGCTGTACTTAAACTTCACTCCTTCAAGTGTTTCTTTTCTATTTGAAAGATACAGAAGCTGCTTGTTAATGCAAAAGAAAAAAAAAAAGAGAAAAAGAAAGAAAGAGCTTCAGACAAAGCAGGTACTCTTCTGAACAGGGAACAAACAGTTTTCTGGAGCACAAGTGGAGAACACAAAGAGCCTCTGGCTTTTTGGGTGGGTAGAGGAGCAAGGAAAGGAATGGTTAGGTCCTCTTTTTCATTAGGATGCAAAGCCATGATTTGATGGAACAATTTATGTAGAAAAAAATGCACTTTCATTGAAATACAAATGTTTATGAGATGAAGTTGTTAATTATAACATTTTTTATGAGAAACTTTCCCTTTAGTTTTTTTGCCTTTGTTACACAACATTTTGAATTTCTATACTATACCAAGATGTTAATTTTAATGTTGGGATTGGTTAGGTTCAACCCCACTGGACTGGGGAGAACAAAAGGTGGAGCAGTCACAATGCATTTTGGAGAAATGTTAGAGACAATTAAGCTCCTTTATACAGGAGTCTGGAAGTCCAAATGATTAGAGCTTCCAGCCAAGAAACAAGCACGTGAAAAAACACGTGGGAAGGGTGTTTCATTGACTGTTGTCTTGGTAAAAGGCCGTGTGAGATGCTACAAGAAAATATCCTAGAAACAGAGAGAGAAAAGGGCATTAAGCCAAGGATACACTCAGAATATATGTTAAGAAAGTGATCTTGATATAAACTTAGACAGTAAATGTTTTGGACTAAGTGTGAAATAAAAAAGGCAAAGAGTGTTAAGCAAAGAACTGTGAGCAAAGAAATGTTTTTTTGAGACTGGGTAAACAAAGCTTTCTGCAATCTCTCTATATAGGCAGGAACATAGCAAGGATGCCTGGGCCCATTCCTTTTATCACTTTGTAGCTGCAACTATACACTGCATCCCATATGATGGTCAACCACTGAGATCCAAAATAGGAACAATATTTTATATCAATGTATGTTATATTAATGTGAAAATTAAAATGAAATTAATTAAAACCAAGAAAAAATTTCAATGAAATGCTTGACTCTAAATGGAACATTTTGACAATGTTGATGAACTCAAATCAAAATGTTTCAAAATTTTCATTTTGCAGGAATTTAGATATTTTTCTTGGAAAGACTTTTTGTTGTTTTTTGGGTTTATTTTTTTCTTTGAAAAGGGGGGTTTTCTACCTTGGAAATCTGAGCTTCTAAGACTCCATCATACTATAAGTATTTTTCAGTTTTGATGTTCCCTTGGCTACGAATATAGATAAATGTAGATAACATTGTGATCAAGACATTTTTCTTATCTACCCTTATGACTCACTGAAGCAACAATCTGCCTTACAGAAGAAACCCTTAACATTAGTTTCCAAAGCTAAAGAATTGCTATATATTACTAGAACTGCAATTGCAATTTCTTATGATGGCTAGTGATGGTTTTGTTTGGGTTGAGTTTCATTACATTTAGGAAAAGCTCCACATCTTAGAGTAAGTGTTACAAAAATAGCTGAGAATTAGACTGTTTCATCCAGTGTTCTGGGACATAAAGGGCAGGATTTCACCCACAGCATATTTCCAAAACACATTACTTTTATGTGAATTTCATTTCACATTTTCTGTAGCAGGTCTGACAAGTAGATCTACTTCATCCTACACTCATGGCAGAGCTCAATTTAACCCTACCTTTCTATTACAAAAAGCATACACTGAGCATTGGCTGTGCAGGAAGATATTTGATGTAAAAATTCTGTAGATCCATAAGTCCATTTCATACTTTAATGTGTTTTTTTTCCCCACTACTATTCAGAAAGATATCATATCCTGCATAATGGGTAGGCATCAAAATAAAGTTCACTTATTAGCAAGACTTAGGCATGCACTCAGCATGACTGAAATAATTGAAATAAAGCAAATGAGAACAGCAAACAAGCAATTCTGACAAGCAAGTGTATCTTGAACTCCCATTTTCAAATCAAAGAACACAGTGAGATAGGAGACCAACTATGTTCAAAATTGCCATTGACCTCCAATGGAGAACAAATTGCAGTAAAGGGTTAACACTTCAATTATTTTTGAAGTGAATGAGAAGAAACTTCTATTGCTGCTTTCCAGCCTGTGCATTTTGCTAATCTATATTTGGCTTCCATTGTAACATTCGCCTTCCACGTAGAAATGCATTTGGAAAAAGTGAATTTTTGTCACACTGCTTGCCAAGTGTTTTAAACTGACACCAGCTATGACTAATGACAGTGCTGGAATGTGCTGTTCTCAGTAGAATAGAGGCCTGTACAGACCTAGGAGTTTCCTGGGGTCCAGCTTCTGTCTGTTCAAGGGACTGGTGCCATAGAGCAGTGAATGATGTTCAGAGTGAACCAGCTGTATTTCCTCCAGACTGGCTTTTCGACCTCGAATTCGCTGAAAGAAAACAGCAGAGGCCTACAATATTCCACTGACAATATTTAGGGAGAAAAAAAAAAAAAAAGGTCCAAAATAACATTTAGTATGATTAATAATGGGTTGAAATTGCGTCATGCAGGAATGTGACACTGATTTGTTTATTAAAGTAATGCTATATGAAAAACAAATGCATGTGTGGTTTATCACAAATGCTTTACTTACATCTTAGCAGAATTAACTTACTACAGGGTTTCACATACAAGAAAAAGAAAAGATTCTGCCTCTTTTCTACATTATATTAAGAGATACAAACCAAAAGGTGAAATATTTCTTAAGTAGAAAATCTGGCTAGAAAAATTGTAGTTTAAAGAGCAAAAACCTTTTCACACCTGTAAGCTGCAAATGGGTTCTGCATGAGGATTAATGTTTTTTGCATTACTACTAAGCCTTGTGATTTATGCTGCTAGGAAGAACATGATCACAGTGAGGAGAGCCAGGCAGAAGAAGAAAATTAAAGTTAAAATGCTTTAATAAAATATTTCTATATCTTTTTATTTTTTAATGGATGTTCAATATCCCAGGATCATTTTTGCTGTTACACATGCTGACTCACTTGCTTCCTTACATTTTTGTAAGTGGAGTTTGTCTCTTTAACTGTTTCTCCAGCCTGTACTCTCCTCATTTAAATCAGTGTTAAAATATCTGGGATGTTTTTCTATAAATCCATTGACATTTAATCAGTTTAAGAAGTAAGAAGTATAGGAAAGAAAGAAGAAAAGATAAAACTAAGACTTTCTTATTCAGCAGATCTGTTCCTTGTGTGTATTTAGAGTTACAGCTTGTTGTAAAAATATTTAACTTCTCTGCTTGAGCCAGTGCTGCACAGCCTTTGCAGACACAGCAACATGAAGCAGATTTTTTTCAGGTTTGGATGTAATAAACAGTACTGTCAACAAAGTTCTGGTCCCAGGATCATATTTTCTGTTGATACTGGACAAGGTGGAGAGAAAACAGCCTATTTTTAAGGTCCTGCACTCTGTTTGCAGATCTGTTCCTTATGAGCACCTGGGGCAAAACCTCTTGTAACTTAGACTGTGAATCTGTCTAACTGTCAAGGTCTACAGGCAAACAGGTGCAGAAGTTCTAAATAGACCATCCTATTTTCAGTAAACTGATTAGCCTGTTACAGAAATGCCACTCAGTTCTAATTGTCTTAGAGGTTAAGTTGTGATTCTTATTATATTCATCACCTACTCGTGCACATCAGAAAGCACCAACCTCTTCACTAGGAGAAGGCGGCAATATTACAGATAGTAAAAAGAATGTGCGCTGTGGAAGAAAGGAGCTGCCTAGAGGGGGCCAGAAGAACCATGCACAGTTTATATTGAGTTAAGCAGTGGCAATTTTTTCTGACTAATCAGGAAAAATATGCTAAGAGTTAGATATAGATGACTGTGGAACAAGTTGCCCCTCGGGGAAATGGTGGAAGCCCTATTTCTTGCAGTGTTTAAAACTTGACTGGACACAGCAGTGGAAAAAAGATTTTAGGGAATGATCCAAGAACTAAACGACTTAACAAACCCTTTTTCATCTCTAATTTCTTCAGGCCTCTCCCAGTCTCACATGAGAATTTGTAGCAGTGCACTCACATCCTTTTAACACACAGTTGCACAATCAAAATCAGCACATTATGTTATTTCATGAGTTAGTAAACTCTGTAATGGTTCTTCTGGGTCAGATAAAATGTTTTTCTTCACAAGTGAGGTGACTAGTAACATTTATTTTTTCATCCATCCTCATTAAGGTCTATGTTTCTAATAAGCTGCTTTAAACTCTGTACTCCAAACTACCCACAGCAAAACTGGGAAGAGCGGCTGGCTTTTAGAACAGCTAAAATAAATGTATAAGAAAAGTAAAGAGGTATTTTATGAAGGTCATATCAAAGAACCTTGAGTAAAATACTCACTCTCTGGTTGTATATTTTCTACAAGTTATACAAAAACTCTTTAAGAGATGTTTAAGAGGGTTAATTGTCTGGCTCTTTTTAAAGTGCTGTTAAGTACCATATCCCTTTGACTATAAAAATACCCACAGCTAGCCATTACCGCAGAGAGCTCTGTGATATCCTATGGAAGATAGTCATTTGCACTAACAGGGTAGGGGCTGGAAATGGCCTCCCCAAAACATTTTGCTAACAAGCTGCCTACCATCCAGTATTGCTAGCCAGATTCTCTAGGGCAGAAACAGGTTTGGTGCAGAAATCAAGTAGCACAGAACAAGATGCCCCACTCTAGGCTGCTCCAAGCAGTGAGGTACTCAGAGTGAAGCCAACAGCTGAGCTGCCGGGGCAGGCACAATCCAGAGCTGCTTTTCTCCATGGCTTGCCCAGCTCTAACCCTGGGCATCGGCAAGCACATTTACACAGTAAATGGCAGGAAGTGAGGGAAAGGTAAAGAGTGCACACATCAGTGCTGTTTCTGCATTCCCATCTCCTCATTTACTGTTCCTTTCATGCCACCCTTGCAGTATCTCTGCCTATCAAGCCATTTTCAACAACATTAACATTCTAACTACCTAAGGCTGTACACAGAGGAAAAAATAATTTATATTAAAAATTACCTGTAATAATTCCTAAGAACTCTTCTTCTTACACAATGATGTCAGGATTTGCTAGATCTACAAAAGCACATGTCGTAAGTCTGTTGCCAGGACCCTGAATCTCGAATGTTACTTCAGTTATGCAAAGCAGTAGTTTCTGGCTCTCACTGGCATGAGTTATCAGACAATATAATGTGTATTTGTATAAATTTACATATAAACTTTTATCCACATCTTTTTTATTTTGAAGTGTTTTTCTTAATTTTCGTTTGCCATGGTAGTATCAAAAGTCTAAAATGTAGTAGAAGGCAGAAGAATAACATAGGTGAACTTATGAAAAATATTAGTTTCATTCAGGGGGATTTGAATATCACATCCATCCATCTACTACATACTTACTAGAAGGCAAGTCATCCTTTTCTAATGTGCATGACAATTTGTGTGCTGGCTTTCTCCTCTGACACACACAGTTCCCTCATCAATAGAGATATTTATGTATCTCAGGAGAGCAAAATACTGCACCTGAGCACTTCAAAAAATCAGTCTAGAACTAGAAGGTTATTCTCCCCAAAATGGGGAAATGCTTTCACCTTTCACAGAATTTAAGGCCAAAGAGGACTGTCTAGTCTGGTCTTCTGTTTACAACAGACCATTAAAGTTTCACACAGATAACCTCTATTAACCTGAAGATGTTGCTCAGACTTTCAGCGCACTAAACTCTTGCACAGTCAGAGAGTCAAAAAGACAATGGTAACACTGCCTGTTTCTCCCTGCTAAACTAAAGGGATTCGTTGACATATCCTAAGGAATATTTCTTACTCAGGTCTCTCAGTGGAAGGTATGCATTGCCTTTACTGCAGCTATTTGTATGGACATGGTGTCTCTGAAATTCCCTTAGGCTATCTAGTTTGTAAACATGGTCTTCAGAGTTTTTCTACTTCTCTGTAATTTCTCATATTTGTTAAATTCTCTCTTATTTTTTTAAAATCACACGGATAACGTGCATCTTTTGCCAGTCAGTATACCCACATGGCTTGGTCTCTCTCCATTATGTGGGAATTGCAAGCATATCTCTGACATATACGCACCAACATAGAGATGCATTTATTCTTGTCATGTGTTTTGATCCTTTGAAGTGCTGAACCTGAATGTTCAACACTGCAAAGATTTTTGCTCTTAAAGACTAACTTTTCCTGTATTATTTTTTCTTTAGTTGTAAATGGAGGTTTTAGAGGATGGATTTTTTTCTTACATTTCAGTCTATGGGATGCAACAGACTCAAAGTTTTTTGAATATTTAAATTATTTTCTTCTCTCTTCTTCAGCCCATGAGATGTGGACAGCAGAAGGTGTAAGATGTCTGCCTAATCCAGAAAACTATGAAAATTCAGATCAAATTCCAGGCTGAAATGAAAAATATTGCCGGGCCACAGTCCCTGCAGGAAGTAGAGGTGGGGGCACAAAGTGGGACTCTGTCTACATTCTTCCTTTCTTTTCTAGAACTGTGATGATCTGTGTAGCCTAATGTCAGTCATGTGTGCATATGTTACGGCCCCAAAGGAGTTATGTAAATACTTCCTCTCCCTAGAACAAGTAGAAAGGAGACACCATTACCAAAACATAATTCAGGCCTTTTTTTGCTATGCATTGCTCTTTGCCAAGAGAAAATTGCAAAAAAAGATAATGGTTCTTTTTATGACAGTCTTTGTACCTTTTTAGCTTTCCTGTTCTGGTGCTGCATTTGATAATAGCCTGTTCTACATCTATCAGCCTTCAAGGAACACAAAATTAGTATTTCAGTAAATATACACAAAACTTTCAAACTAATGCAAAAATATTGTGTCTGAAATTTATTTTTCCAATACTTATATACCAGGGCTATAAAAAAATCCACTATATGGGGAAATTGCTCCATTTTCCTGCCCTGGACTCAGTCAGAGACTGGTCTCTCAAATCCAGCTCTCCAGGGCTGGCCATGTTCTGAATGTATTTCTCCTTTGTCTGGGGGAAGCCAACGGGGGAAGTAATCTATCTATTTGGAAGACTGATATTATAAAAAAAAAAAAATTACAAATGCTGTAACTAGCTTCTCAATTTAGCAAAAATCCTCTAAGCTGTTGTTTGCATAACTCTAGAGCTCAAATATCTACAGCTAGAAAGACAAAATACAGTCTGGAGAAGCAAGTCCTTTTGGCTATGTCTCCAGCAGTAAATTAAGCAGTGCCAGGAAACATTCCCAGGCAGAGGAACACAATCGTCTGTACTATTAAACTGCTAAAGTGGTCCTTTACACTGTTTTGGCTGAGCAGCAACTAGCACTCTCCCAAACAACTCCCGGACATGGGTTGGTCATTGGCATGGGCCAGGGAGCATTCCTGGTAGTATGAACATGGGCCTTTTCATGCCAGTTGGCCACAGTGAGAGAGAACAGTCTCAGGCATATTTTATTATGTAGTGAAGACATGGTTATGTGTATGCCAGTCAAATCTTGTTATGATTTTACCAAGTTATATTTTTAAAATGCTATATATGAAGGCAATATGAGCAATATATATATAGATTAAGTCTAGATTAGTCTACCTAGATTAATCAATCAACTGCGGCAAACATGGTGTCAGCCCAGTATTTATGACTTCCATCATCCCATGTTCAGTTAGAGTTGACGGTTTTCTGTGCACTTGGGCAGTCAGCTCTCTAGGGCCCTAGTCCTCAGCTGTGTGAGGGGGGTTAATCCACACCATGTGATTTAGGAACCACATTTTTCTCCCTACTATAGCTAACAAAGGTCATATAGATATAGATTGTTCATTTTCATAGGGTTTCTTGTTAGATTAAGAAAATAGAGAGAGTCACCTGGCACAAGCCTGTGGCTAAGGATACACACATTGTGAGGTAACAAGATCTGAACTACCTCTGACTGAACTAGCTTTGATCTTGAAACTCCTCATCAGACAAAGTGGGACTGCAGCCCTCTTGTGGGACTATTGTTTTAATAAAAAAGAAAAAAGAATGTTCACAGTTACTGCAGAGGATTTCCTAAGTGGCTCTTGTAGGTTGCTGTTCCTAAGCTGCCCTTCAGACTTGGTGCATAAGGCAGTGCAGATGGCAAAACCTGACCAGCAACCTCCCCACTCCTTCTGACAGAAACCATGGAAAATTATGTTGAGAAATTATATTATGAAATACTAATGTCCATGAGGGGGCATTTAGAAGTCAGTAAAAGAGACAGTTAGCTTGCCCATTATGTTTTGACTCTGCATCCTCAGTGCAGTATATTCCAAAATTCAGTTTAATGGTGGCCTGTTATTTCTTGAATAATGCAATAACTGCTCCTCTGAGTCATATATTCAGACGAATAATTCTTTTAAAGAATCAGAGCATCAATTAAGTGCTTCACTGCAGCCTTCTTTATTTTGAAAAGTGAGCAGAGTTAACACGTTTGATGTTAAGCAAGTTCTAGGGTATTTAGTGAAGCAAAGGACAGATTGCATCATCAAATATAATCCTGTCCTTAGCTATATAAGAGGATCAAGATAAACACCAGATCTATTCACCACCTTCACACTGAGGTTCCTTAAAGTTTTATCATCGGAGTTCACATTTTGACAGCTCATTTCACATCCCAGTCTCATTTCAAAGTGCACAATGGGAGTCAAAATTAACTAAGTGCCATTTGACATGAAGTGACTTATTTCCTCTCTGCTGACTCACTGGATTTTGCAAGATCTAATAGGCTATATTTCAGTTTTAAAATTCCAAAAATGTAAGAGGAAACTTTAAATATTCCAGGAAACTATTGGACTTAGTGCACCTCAAACTAACCTGTACCACTTTTCCTATTCATACCTTTTGCAATCCACACAAGTTACTGTTCAGCAATATCTGTTTATTACTGAAGAAAGCAATACATAGTAGCACATTGTGGATTACTTATTTTCTCTCTTTTTTAAATTTTCTTTATAATATAGGTCCTGAGACAATAAGGTAACTAGGACTAATTTTAGTAAAGCACTGGTGATCCCAGCAGTGAAACAACTTGTGACATGTGGCCTTAAGGGCCTTGATGAAAGAAAATTGCCTTGAAGATTGAAAAATTAACCAAGCTAAAAAAAAAGAATTAGCATGTTAGAGTGCTGCCATCTAGTTAGATGAGTGTATACAACAAATCCACTTGTATTGCTTGCAGTATCTCACTGTCTAGTATGCTAGACTACCAGCAGAAAACATTGGTGGACAGTCTCTAATAGCTAATCAAAGGGACCTATTGTACACATTCCCTTGGGTTTGTAAAAAGCTAGGTATATAAAGAGAAACAATTTAAAAAACAGAGCATAAAAGCCCTGGCAATTTTGGGATCCTGCAAAACATAAGCAAATTTTTGTTGAACTTGTTAACTTGTGCTGCAGTGCAGTAAGCACCCTCAATTGCCACAAGCTTCTGCAGAAGTTGACAGTCCTGCACAGCTCATGCAAAGCACTGAATGACAGGAAAAGGATGTTTTTCAGTAACCTAAGTCATATATGAACCTCAGAGCCCGTATTTGATTTAAGCATTATGTTTCAATATGCAATTTTTTGAGGGAAATCAAAGCAGAAGAATGTTTCACATTTGCTCTGATGTTGTTTAGAAGATTGCGCTTGAATGTCTCAGGTTTTGACACGGTATTCATTGTACACCAGGCAAATGCTATGAAAACGGGCTATTTAGAGTCAAATAAGACACGATGAAATGTGCTTATGGAGTGATACAAATTGTATTTTAAAAAGCAGTATTCTATGCTACTACAGAAATAAAATCCTTTGCTGCTTGAAAAAGTTATGAACTGTGCTATTGAAAGGACTGACCTTGCCTTTTGACTGCTGCTTGTCTACCTTCTTATATCAAAGTGAAGAACACTTTGAGTCAGCATCCCTGGAGGTGTTTAAAGAACAAATACATGCAGTGCTTGAGGATATGGTGTAGTGGTTAGAGAGATGCTAGGAGAAAGTTTGGACTTGATGACCCTGGAAGTCCTTTCCAACCATAATGATTCTGTGATTCTGTGAACACAGTCACGTCTGGATTTTATATTCTGATGCATGTGGATAAATGACTTTCATTGTGTAAACTCTTTGTTTTCTGATTGGGAAGTGTGCTTTCCTAAAATGCATTATTTTAATACTGTCAGTTAAGTTCAAATAATTCCTAAGACAAATTACTCTCATATTACAGAAATAAGACAGATTTAGGATTTCATATATCTGCCACATACTTTAACAAGCCAAATATCTGATCTTTATTTTTTATTACCTCACACTTGTTTAGCAACCCAGTTTCTTGCAGCCTTGACCAGATGCTTTGGATCCTTCCAGCATGTTCAGGGTGATTAGCATAGTTGCCACACATGCACTGGTGCTTCAGCATCAGACTGTCATACACAACACCTTCAGCACAAAGACAGAACAAGAATAAAGAATCAGTGAAACAAATGCACGTTATCCTGTTCCATGTCATGCGTGCTACAGCACAACAGGATTTTATTTGACAAAGCAAGATGAAAATTCTGGATCTTAATTCCCCTTTCTCCTGGGACACTCTGAATTTTAACTTACAGAGCACATAATCTGATATTGATAAGATAAAAAATGAATTCTCAAGAAATTATACTAATAAATACAATTAACTGTAAAGAAGAAAGGAAGTTGGATGGTGTCTTGTTAAAGCTTGTATGGCTAGAAAAAAATCAGTCCTATTACTGAATCACTTATTTTCTCTTTCTCTAGCGGGTAAGGTCAGTTACACCTGTTAACCTATATATAACATGAAAAGGTTCTATATTTATAGCAGTGTAAGGTAAAACATTCAGAAAAAACTTGTAAAATACATTTTGAAATGACACTCTTTATTTGTACTGCCTAACTAATACCATACTAATTCCAGATTTCAAAGCATATCAGATGAAAATTTCAGAGAGTTGCAGCAGTGGCAGCCAGAATCCTTTTTCATTAAAAAGAAGAGTTCCACTCCAATTAGGACCAAGTCCTGTTGTTAGACAGCAAGGCAAGGTTCCTTTTGAATTTTCTATGCTCATTTATTCAAGCACAGAACTTTATATGGAACAGCTATCAATATCACATTGCTCTGTAGCTGTGTATTGGGAGCAAAACAGAAGTTTCAGCAAGTGGACTCAAGCTAAACTCAATTTTCAAAGTTTTCAAACCAAGTCTGAAAAACTGAGAAATTATTTTATTTACTTCTGTGCATTTCCCTCAGAAATGCCTGGAACAAAACGTATATTCCTTATCCCTATGAACCATTTTCTGTTGGGAAACATGGATTATTTTTCCCCTTACAGTTGTAAGAGACTCAAATTAACAGTTTCTCCAAGCTGCAAAACTTGGCATTCAACACCTCTTTCTTATGTGCCACCACTACTGAGGATGCCAAAACAGTTTTGGAAAAATTGAAAATTCAGCCAGTAAAAAAAATACAAAAATTAAAGTCCAGATTCAACAACATGCTCAATACCACCCTTACTTAACAAAGTTCTAGAAAGGGTATTGAACTTGAATAACGTGTTGAAAAACTCTACTGAATAAGAGTCTGTATACATTGTGGACAATGCAAAGTTAAGGTTCTGAGATAATTCAGTTAGAAGCCAGCCAGAAATTATGCTGTTCTAGAAGTATTTATGCTGCCATATTTCTTAGCTCATGCACTTTAGAACTGATCCTTTGGGATCTTGCTATTTGAGCCAAAATGATAATACAAAAATTATGTTTAGCATTAAGGAGAATACAAACATAATACCTATGTGAAGCACAACTAAGTTTATGCTAAATTATTATCTAACAAACAAAATATCTCATTAGTCATAAATTCTTGTATTTACTTTCTTGGTTTGTTTTCTTTTAAATAAAAAAAAAAGAACCAGTGAAAATAGGGAGCTAATAACCTAATGCAGCCTAAAATCTCTGCTGGCATTGTCAAAGTAGTTAACAATTGCCTTTCTCTGCAGTTATTTGGACTATACTGTTTATAAGCTTTGCTACTCTATCATCAGCTTTTATAAGTTATTTGAAATAGCAAGTATGCACACAAATAAGTGCATGCTCACATACCTTCTTTTCTTTTTCTTGGCACCCAAAGTTTTAACTTATATAGTCAGTTAAATACCCAGATTGTACAGCTTGCCAGTGGTCATAATACCATTAGATAATAAAACTTTCACCCCATCCTCCTGCCCAACAGAGAAAGTGTTTAGATGCTAAATGTACATGCATCAGGACTTCCAGAAGCTCTTAGGCAGAGTAGGCAATTATATCCAATGGATATACACTTGCTAAATGTTAACAAAATTATCTGAAAGTTGAAAGTATCTCCTGCCTGTCACTCATTCAATATTTTATTCTATTTATTAATATAAATAGCCCTACAGGCCTAGGTTTGCATAGTCCAAACTGCAGTTAATAGATATATATATAGATAAAACTATAAGTATACTGTATACATTACTATCTATCTATCTATATTACTTTGTTATTATTATACCAAATCAAGATGTTACATAATAATGACTCTTTCTGATGATCTGTATCAGGTTTGCAGCTAAACGGTGGTTTTGAAGTGAAATGCTGAAACTGCGTGTTCAGGACACTTTCTCTGGTTGACATAGATATAAATGTCCCTTTCTTAGTGCATTAGTATTTTTCCCAAAATAGAATATAACTTAAAATGTAGTTTTATTGTACGTGAATTATTTTGTCTGAATCAAAAATCAGTTTAATTGGGTCAGGTTAGTATTGCATGAAAGAAACATCTTCTCCAAACTTTAAATACTAAGATATTGACACCAGTGAGTGTGAAATTTATTTCTTGCAGGATTAATTGACTTAAGAAAAGACTGAAATATATGTTTTCATTTATTGCAAGCATCTAAATTGATTTAGGATGTGCAAGTAATTCAGATGTGTGGCTGCTGGTCATACAGCACATGTGCTTGGTACAACACCACAATGCTGCAGTAGAGTTTACTGCTAAAAATAGCCTGTAGGATTTCCCTAACAGGATTCAGCCGATAACTTCCCCACCCCCACTAAAAAAGAGAGAGGGAGACAAATGTTTTCAATTGCAGACTGCTGTGAAATATTAATAAAAGATGGTTATTCTGTCTCTCCAGAACAAATGCCTACAGCCAGATTCTGCTCTCAGATTCCTTGTGCAAATCTGAGCAGCTCCACTGAGACCGGTGGATTTATTCTGGATTTACACCAGTATTGCTGAGGTCAGAATGTGGCCCTGATGACAGACTGGAACGGTGGCACCACTGAACTATGTAATGATAGAGGACACAGGACAAAAGAAACAGAATTTGCATTAAGTCAGAAAAAACAAGGTCTTCCTGGTGGAGACTCCCTAACACTCATTTTTTTTGCAAAACGCTTTATTTCAGTCAGCTTCTTTTAAAAATATTTTAAACAGAGGGTAGAGCAAAAGACCTAAAATGTGTTGGCTAACAGCATACCCTGAAGGAGGTGGAATGCCTTGGTGAATAACAGTATTAATAAAAAAACCCAAGGGAAGAAGATCTAATAAATTATTCAGAAGAAAAATCTGAACTGAATAATGTGAAATATTCTGTAAAACATCTCAATGAACATCAAGTCGACTTTATTTTTTTTTCCATCTTTAACTCATTATCTTGAGCATATACTGCATATATACTGCATAGTTTCCATCTCAACTTCACATTCTCTTTCTTCATCAATTCCACTGATGCCACAAGTCTCCAGATATACTGACTGTAGCCCCCTTTCTGGGGACTGCCAAAAGGAGGTGCCAGTAAACCTCAGCAATCGGACTGAAACAGCAACCTTTATATTTGTAGCTCCGTTCAACTTTCCATTGGAACTACAGATTTTTGAACAGGACATTGAAGCATATGTATAGTGAGCTCACTTTTGGTGTGCTCTGTGAATCTTTTAGAATGAGTTTGCAGTGTTTTATGGACTCTGTGAACCACAACTAGAAAAACAGTGGCCTGATTTAATAATCCTGTCTATATACATCTGGTCTTTTTGCAGAAGCACATGGAAAGTGAATTAGCATATTTCTTTCTGTACAATTCAAATGTTTGTTACCCAATAAGTGAAATTCCTAAACTGACAATGTATTTAAAGAAGAATCAGTTTTGTCTCTCATCTTTGAATGTCATCTTGCATTCATTTACCCACTAACTTGTAGTGATATGGACATCTCTTTTTCTTTTGCAGTTTTTTAATTTAAAATAATATATTTTTGCTTTCCAAGTTCACATTCTAATTGGAAAGTTGGGAGAGCATGCTGTCTTGCACAATCACATACAATGCCAATTAAGGACTCCCCCTACATCACTCCATGGTCGTGGCCTGAAGAGCTGTAAGCTTTCAGGGCATGGCAAGTTCAGCCAACTGATGTGAAGGAATTAATACGTCTGGCAGAAACAGCATCTCCAAATGTTCATTTCCACTTTCCTGTGCACAGAGTAAGTGAATCTTCACTTCTAACCATGCTATTATGTTATACTGAGACTCAGACTCTTAAAAAGATAGACTCTCTTGCAAGGTTAGATTAGCCATAATAAGATATGGGACTTCTGTGGTCATTTTTCTTCCTTTACCTGAAGATTATGGGGTTTCTAATCAATCTGCTTTGGACAGCACAGGCCACACCAACAGAGATGCTCCCTGAGTGACTGAACTGCCCAGGGCCTGACCATAAAAACTTTCTCTGTAGACTCCACACAACTGCTAAAAGACACCAAAGTTGTAGCCAACTTTACCTTCTAGTCATGGCTACAGCTTTGTGCCTTCTGTAGCTAAAGAAGCTTTGTAGCATAGACTGACCGATCAAATGAAGACACTGAGAATTATATTGCAGCTTTCCTACTCACTGGTGGTCTTCCTTCAACTTATTGATGGTCTCTTTACAAAACAGGCAGCAAGAACATGGAGAAAAAAAACATTGGATAGGGAAATGGAAGAAGCTATATATGACTTAAGGGCACCAAAAATGCACCTGTTACTGTATTGCCAGAGCCAGTCAATGATAATAATTTATGACTGTGTGAATATTAACCCTGTGATTTATCAGCTGCACTGGTTGACTTGATGCCAGTACAGCATCATAAAACTGAGGAAAAGTAAGGCTAAAGCTGAATGCATTGCTGCAGGAGATATTTGAGGCATTTAAATCTGTTGATCCTACATGAACAAACGCATTTGCCCTGCTTATTAAAAGCAGTCTTTAGGGAATCCTACCAGTTGTGTAGACATGCTGGCTGGGCTGGTCCAGGTCTGGGTGAGGTAATGTGGAATCAGCGGGGAAAGACGGGGTCCTGGACAGCGACCGATGTTTATCTAATCCCGCCATGCCAACTGTAGCCATCTGAGCCTGGTAGATTTGCAACTGCTGGACATGCCGATGTACCAGGAACTCCTGTTTCCAAGAAAACAGCACAGTAGAATGAAATGTGAGATGGGATCAAGTAAGACACTGAGGGAAACATGTCAACAAATTAAGTTCATTAGGTCATGGCTGTAATAAACAGTGTGGAAAAAAAAAACCCAAAACCAACAACTTGCACCTAAGACCTAGTCAATAAATCCATTCAACAGATGTTTTCACACTGACAATGTGGGCTGTTGACTTTGCTGAAGAGTAGCTGATGGCAAGCAACCTGTCAGTTCATCCTGACAGAGGAAAAGATAGTCTCATATGAAGAGGCTTATAGAAGACAAAGGTTTTTCTAATATACTGAATACATAATATCATGTTAGAATATGCACTTTGTGACCCTACAGAAATAAAAATAAAACCTTTCTACAGCACTGAAGGTGAAAAGTAGCATCTTTACTACTCAGTACCAAATTCACTGAGCAACTGTGACTCAGTTCCCAGAGCTCCCTGGAAAACAGGAACAATTTGCACATAGGTTTTCACAAATCATTTAGGAATTCAGGAATTGTTACATGAGATTCCACTTAGGGACCATCTTTTCTTGTCATAACTGCTGCCGGCTGTAGGCAATGCGAAATGCTCCAGGAAAGGTGGACAGGTGTGAAAAGACTGAGACAGCAGAAAGGACGATTTCCTCATCTGTTTTGTCAACAGATGAAGAGTTTTGCTGACATTGCAAAGGCTGAAACCCTGCTGAAGTCAGTAGAAACCTTGACATTCACTCACTCCACAGAACAGGATTTCTTTGCAAGCCCCTTTCTTTCTGTTTTTCTTCTGCACATAGCCCTAGAACCTCAAGAGAAAGTGAGTGCAAGACAGAGATTTCCAAACCACTACACAGTATAAATTTCCTTTGAAATTCACACTTTTGTCTTAGAACTGCAGACTCTGCTTACCCTCACCTGGTCTCAGTATACATATATGCAAGTATATATATGGTGTGTATAAGGTGCTTTTTTTTTTTTTTTTTAAACCCAGTAACAGTAACAGTGGTATGCTGTTGCTTGGGACAGCAGCTCAGAGGTCGAGTCTGGCCAAGGAGGGATTGCTGGATGCTCGGAGAGGTGAAGCCAAGTTCAGGCTGTGAGGGAAGGCAGGTGGGAGTACCCAAGAGTACCCCAGCCCCTCACGTGCTGCAAAATTAATCCACAGCTCATGGGAAGTGAGAAATCTAGCCTGCATGTTAAAAAAGAGGCTTCTGCAAAAATGAGTGCTCATCAATAACAGCTGCAATGAGAACAAACGCTTTAAAAGGCAGACTTAAAACCTCCATTAGTATCTAAGGTCACCACTTCAGTGAAAAGACCTAAGGTCATGGGAAGGGTAAATCACCTGGGACCTTGTCATAAGTGGCTAAATAAAGAAAGAAAATATGAGTAAGCAAAAAGAAGTTTTACAAGAATTGTCTTTGCTTGGGGTCATTGAATCATTTCCCTTTCTTTAAATACAGTCCCCAGCTTTTCTTCTTGGTTTTTTAATATATGATGACAGGATGGTGTTATATATTCCAGGAAATATTTTGAGGTATCTGAAGAAGTCTATGTATCCTCTTTCCTTATGAACATAACATAGCTTAACATACAGGAACTCCTCCCTGAAATGCGTAAGTGCTTGGTTTTTACTTGGTTTCACTGATTATTTTAATTTTCAGAGGGGATATTTTTTGTGCTCCTAAGCATACAGATCTTTTGTAACCTTTGCTGGTAGCGTATGTGATTGAAGAGGAGAAGTGAAGAATGTACAGATGCTATTGTGTTGAGTATTTTCCCTACGCAAAACAGAAGTAGATAAATATCTTTGTGAAGATTTACCATTTGTTTTCCTCAATGCTGTATTAGTGTTCAGTAAAGGAGTCACAGGAGGTAGCACAATCATTCTCTGCACCATAGGGTCAAGTGGTGACACCAGAACTATCTGTGATGTTGCTCTATTCACCATCTCCTGCTTACTCTTCCAAAGTATGAGAGCTAGCTGAGCAGTTTGGAAGAAGCCAAGCTCCTACCTGCAGGAGCCTCTCTTCACACAGCTTTATTGCTATACATGAAATCAGCAGAAGAGTTATTTCTGCTGCTCTCCTCAACCTCATAGGTGGCATTCATTGTGTTAATTAAATAGCTGGTATCTGTGTAGTTCTTTAGTCAAGGGGATTTTTGATACTATCATACTAACCAACGATAATTCTTTAAGTGAGTTCACTTTTCTGATAATTACTAGACTATATAAAACAAAAGGGTTGGGTCCCTATTGGAAAGCTCTTCAAGCGAGTAAGGGTGTATGAGTGTATTCTGGCAGTCTGCATTAAACGTTCTTATTTAAATATACTTCTTAAGGAAATTTCGGAAATTCAGCTATCAGTGAGTGGGGGGGGTCTCATACTGCACACAAATGTTTTGGTTTGGATTTTTCTCAGTGCCCATAGACTCTGAGCCTTTAGAGCTGCCTTGTCTACCTTTCTTTTACTTTCAGACCTAAACTTCATTTGTGCAATACCTGCACAATATTTTTCAGTGAAGCTGTTGATTGACCATTCAATTAATATCTAAAATCTAATATATTCAGGTCTCTGACCTGAAAAAGTTAATTTAAGTGGTTTTTTGTTTGTTTCATTTGGGGTTTTTTTATGGTGTCTTGACAAACAAAAAAAATCCAAAGTCTGGAACACTACAAAATTTGGATAATTCAGAAAGTTATTCCTATCTTGGCTTATAAAAAGATTAGGTGTTTGTGTCTATGTAAGCAATAGAAATAACACTGTTTTTCAGGCATATGAGCAAATCAAGGTAAATTTTTAATGCTAATCAACATGTGTAAACATCACCTAAGAGCCAGACAGCAATATAATTCAGCAATTTGTCAGAGAGTAGGCAGAGAGCCTGTTCTTGGTCTCCTGTATTTTCTGGCTAAAACTGTGTTTTGTTTATATAATACTTCCCTCCTCAAATTAAACCAGACACATACCTAGAATTTGACACATGTTTATCAGCATAATTAGTCCAGGGAAGGAGAAGAAATTTGTGGATGGCTGGATGGAAAACTGCATGACACCTTTTTTAATTTCTGAGCTTTCAGAAAACTGTTTGCCTGTGAAAAACATTTAAAATTGGTTAAAAAGTGCAGTAGTTTGTCTTACAAGGCTTACACTGAGGCTTGCTTACATCCTCTGGTGACTTCCAGACCCTCTAACTGTACTTTTAAAAAACTCTAGGCATTAGCAAAGTTTGGACTTGCTTAGATTTTAGTCAAAGTTTTAGGCTAACTTCCTAAAACTTCATTTTACAGACAACAGATACTTATGAAGTACATGTATTTTTTTTCCAGCCACCTACATATTTATGCTGTGAGCATTTGAGATACTCTGTGTCACACAGTCAAGTGGATTAATGCAATGAGTAATGTGGAAAATCAACACACTTATCTGGCTCCCCTAGATGCCCACCTGGCCCCTGGAAGGGATTAAAGCAACACAATGAATTCATCTTCAGGTTTTCTGTGCTACGGCACTGCAAACACATGTCCATCTTTCCAGCAATATGACAAAAGCAGTATTTGCACATCTGCAGGGTTAGTGATTTGTGTGAATATATTTGGAGCATTTCTTAGGTAACCTGAGCCCTGCCTGCCCGGCATGGAGTCTGCTAGTTCCAGGTGCCTGAGATTAGTTCATTAGTAGAGGCAGGCAATTAGGGCCTCTGCCAGAGCAAGCGGAGGGCCATTCATCGTCTTCTCCAGAAACCAGCTCAGGCTCTCAGTAGTTGTTTTAGAATCAGTCTCTTAAGAGAAGATGGCCTTCTTAGAGGTATGGGAGGTAAACATTTGTTATTCTTCTAGTATTACTGTAAGGTTTGTCTAGGAGGAGCTAATTTATTTAGGTTGGTGTGTGTACTCCTTTCACATAGATGTGTGATTTGTATGTTTTGGTGCTTAATGTTTTGTATACTCTGAGGACTTTAATGAGAACTACTTCCTTATTCCTACTGGTTGTGAGAACTGGTGACCCATAAGTGTACTTAGTTGGACTGTTAGATTGTCTATGTTGGATGATAAAGTACAGGTGAATTGTATATGAATTAATGCTTCTTCAAGCTGTTATGTTTTGTGCAGGAGAAAAATACGTGGGGTTCACTCCTAAACCTTCTGTTGCCTCTAAACAGTCTGGTTTTTTATTTAGATTGATGTGTTTACATTTAGTGTAAACACAGCTAAATAAATCCTAAGATTTGTATGACTGTACCATAATTCTAAGTATGTATGGGCATACACACACCTCTCTTCAGGGTTTATGCTTTAGCTCCTTCTCATTGTGGTAGAAATTTTTTTTTCTTAAGAGATTCAAAATTTGCTATTCCTAACAGTGATATTACTGCTTATAGTCTTTCATATATTTGTGGCCAAGTTCATAGGTCTCTTGTTGTGCCTCCACTGCATTCTGATGAAGTATTAAATATGTGATAATGTCTATCACCTGTTAAAAATCATACGTATTGCCCATCCTCCCGTCCTCTTCACCAAGTGGTACTCCCCTCAGTACTACTAATCTTACAAGGTTTTTCATCTCAAAACATTTTTTGGCAGTCTGTTCACTAGTTAGCTTTTTCCTATAATTTCCAAATTGTTTTCTGAAAATTACCCAAAGGACCAATTATTACTGAAGAGGAAAAACACTTACGTGCTGCATGAAGTTTTGCCCTAAGTGAGGATGAAAACAAAACCTCGTCAGCAGGAAGTCCTGCTGCCTTTCAAGTATTTCCTCTAGCTCCTGCCTCTGATGGATATTTCTGGCACTTCTGCTGCCTTGTCTCACCCCATGGCTCCTGTTGGAGGCCCTGCTCCTTAGCCTTTTCTAGATCCCTGTAGCAACATGGGAACAGAGTAACTTCAGGTCCTGCTGCTTGTCTTCCCCACTACCTTCCTTGACCTTCTACCTTAGTGTAGTTGCAGCTGAATGCATCCAAGGGGTGTCCAGGCCAGCCAGTGGCTGCATCCAGCAAGACGGCATCTGTTTGCAGTCCTGCTTTAAGGTTCCCCACTATGGCAGCCTTCACCAAAACCAAGACAGCATCATCCAAAGTCTGATTCAATCAGAAATCCTGGGCACCCAGAAACTTCTCATACAGTTCAGATAGAGCTAGTTAATAGGGCCTCAGAAATTATGGACCTCGTGGAAAATATTAATAGTATTGACCTTGGTTATTGCCAGAAGTGACAGGGAAAAAAAACAAAACAAAACAGAGAACAATGAATTCCTAAACAAGGAGTAGTGGGACAAAAAGAACTGTAGGTAAGCAAAAGGTATAGCACTTTTGACCCAGAACTTTCGTGAGCTATTGCTCTGCCTACTGTCTGCAAAGAAAACCATAATTAGTTGCTTTCAGGAAAGGAGCAAGAAGAAGTCATGAGGTCTTCTCAAAATACTTGTGCAAACAAATGGCAAAGCGTGGGGATGGCTTATCTCTGTCAATCTATACAACCTAAAATAGAAATTAGTCTGAGAGATCCCTGAAAATTAGTATGTTAAGAAATCATCTTTTAAACTTCTCTGTCACTTAAGGAAAACACATGACCAGGAAACCCTACCAGTGCTATTTTTGACAAAACCACACGCAAAGCAACAAATTTCCATGGCCATCACTTTCAAAAAATGAGTATCACCATCTGAAATATAGCCAAAAATTCAGAATCAGCATTTTTATGAAAAGTAAATAAAGGGCAAGTATGGACACAGACACCTAGATTGAATAGGTAGAAATGGGCTTAGTGCAAGCAAAAGCATAGACAGGAAGAAACAGGTCAGCTAACCTTGAGGCATCCAGGTATATTAGGTCACATATTATTAGGATGTTTATAGAATTTGGTTTTCTTTTGCTGTAATTCAAGGACCATAATGCTGACTAGAGAATGGGTAAACAAAGATGAAGTCTGATCGACTGAATGTCAGATGCAGATACAGAACAGTGGGATGAAAGCCATATCCCAGAACTGCTTGAAGTCCTAGGCAGAGAAGACTTGCCTTCAGAAGCAGCCTGCTGCTCACAGCAGAACCGCCTTATGTCCTCTGTCCTCTCCCTACCTTCTGGAGGACTATGGAAAGGCATATTTCAGCTGCTGCCAAGGTAGAGCTTAGTACTTGGGGTGGCCTTACTGCAGTGACTGCCCAGGGCATGGTCATCACCCTCAACCGGCTTTGTTTTCCCCCTCTGTTCCTGGAGCAGCAAAGCTACAGCTACAGGGGTGTCTGCCTCTCTCCTGCCACCCTCCCTTTCTAGGGCAGGAGCACCCTGGTGATAGCAAAACATATTATTAAAATGCCAACATTTTTATCTAGTGGGCCAAGGAATAGAGGATGGACAAAGACTATTAATGGGATGACAAGAGTGTGCTCCTTTGTCAAGTCATGTAGGAAAGGATGCATTCCCTGTCTTGGGTTGCATGACCAAATGTGCAGGTCAGGGCTGGGGTCACACCCCTTGCCTACCTATGGTTGTAGGCCATAACAGCAGGGCCAGGATCCTCTTAGTGTTGCGTGAGGAGGTGGGTGGGTTGCTGACTTGCAGTTTCAAAGGGAGAGACGGTAGAAGTTACCTCCCTTGGATGGAGAGTTTCCAAAAATCTAAGCATCTAAACAAGCTATCCTGGTCCCATGTAGGTGAGGAATCACGATAGCCACATGGGTTGAGAGGCTTTCAGCTGTCTTTGTGAAGAAAAGTGAGCCAGACAGTCACTAAGTTGAAGCCTGGCATGATTAAGAAGAAAGGAGTGATAGGAATGGTATCTGAGAGTGACAGCAAGGGGGCCCTAAACACAGAGCACTTTCTACTGGAGGGAAATTCCAGGAGTCCACCAGAGCTGCTGGTTTCACTCCTGGTTCCTGTGCCTGCAAGACCTGCCTTCTTCCGCTTCTGAAGGTACTTTCATTGGCAGGTACTTGACTTCTGTCACTTCTACTAAAGTGCTGACTCTGTGGTGCGCACAGCACACATCCAAAGAAAGTGCAGCACCTCCTCAAAAGCTTGCACACCCAGCTGAATATTTTCTTCACTTGCTGGCTCTCCTAGAGATTTAATATCAATGTATAAATAATTGGGGGTATAATCAAGGGGAGAAAGGGACTCTATGAGCATCTTGTGCAATGTTTCTTTTTGTTTAAAGAAAACCACCTCTTTAGAGGATTCTTGCTACTTTATTACTTTTACTAGAAATACCACAAGACTTTCCTGAAGTTATTTGGTGCTTTCCAAAAAAAGAGTACAGAGAAGTGCAGAAATGAATATCAGTGGGAAAATACAGTCATCCACATCTCTCGCTCTGACTTTCAGTATTAAAAACTTTCTTTGATGTGAAGAATAAATAGGCTCTATAATAGCATTTAATGGTTAAAGCTGCCTAATCCTAGCAGCTTTCCAGCAGTCATTCAGTTAAACTGTTAGTTGGCCAAAACTAATTAATGAAAAATCATCTGTCCCACCCATTTCATTAATATTTCATGAAATTCATATTCATATTCATGAATAATCATTTCATTATTCTGGGAAATATTACCCAAATTTTTTCAACAGTATTAGCAGATCGGTTTGGTGTTGTGTTATGCAGATCATTTTAACCACTTCCATTTTTCTGCTGTTCATGGGAACATTTTTCTTAGCAGACTTGTATCATTTCTTTTAAGCAAAGAATCATTAGTTTGGCCTTCACAGAGAGAAATATTAGTCTCCAGGCGAAATTCAGCAGCAGCCCTGCTGAAGATCTGTATTGTCTGTGTACTTCAACAGATTCTGCTTTTGGTTTTATAGGCAACTCTGCTGAGTTCAGGATTTATTGTAGAATTAGTGGAAATTACTCGGTTCTGACTTAAAAAGAGAAAACTTGGAAAATCCTGCTCTCTGATATAGAGTCCATGCACACTAACACATCTATGGATTAGTCATGAAGGTGTACAGAAGCCCTCTGCAGATGCCTTCTCTCTTATATGGACGTCATTTCAGAACAGGAAGCATTGATAGACCATATAGTCAGTAAATATAAGATATATGGTGAAATGATTATATGATCTGAGACTTTACAGAATATCAGATTTGAATACAGGAATAATGCTGTGGATGGGAAAAATAAAAGATAAACTATCACAAAATAATCTTTTCAGATCTGTTCTATATATATATCTATAAAGTGTTCTATATATTTGCAGAATGCTCTATATATTTATAGAATAAAAATATTTCTGCAACAAGCCAGTACAGCTTGTTGTACCTCTTCTTTTCTTGTATTTGGAATAAGATCAAATTATTTGTAATTTGAACAAATTTGAATTGACCACCTAAAGACTACTTTTAAGTAAGGTTGGGACTTTCCAACTATATGCACAGCATAGGGTTTGCTGGTTTTAAAAGTAGGAGAACTGCTAGAATGAGCTAATTGAAAATGGGGGGGAACCCCTTACGTTTTCTCATTTAAAAACAACTAGAGTGTTAAAAAGAAACATGGAAAATAGTATGTGCTAGCATAGTGCTAATTCTATAATGCAGACTGCAAAATCAATTCTCTGTTTTCTCGTTCCTTGAGCAAATTTTGGCCCTCAAAATGCAAAGTACAGTTCAGAAGAGACTGTAATACTTGTTATATTTCATGGGAAGGATGAATGAATTTATCTGAACTTTCTTCACTGAAATGTACTTCAAATGCACAGGGAGGGATGTGGAAGACTGGGTGGGACTAAAAGGGAGAAGAGAGAGGGAGCAGTGTTACAAAATCCAAACAACTGAGTATCGCAAGCTCCAGCCTCTTCCTTTCTCACCTTCCCTCTTCTTTATAATAATGCTTTCCATTTTCTCTGCTTTTAAAATTTGAAAGCCTTTTTGCTTTTAAGTTCAACTATCTTCCAGTCCTTTCTTGCCTTTATTCTTTTTCCAACAAAAGTCTTCCATGTATTCATATCTTCACAATCTTCAAATATCATAGAGTATTGCAATAATTACAAGACATTGAAACAATAAGAAAAAGTAAAAAGAATACTGGCTGGGGGGGAGAAGTGGAGGCAATAAGAACATTTGTCCCAGTGTAGCACTTCTAAAAAGTGGTTCACTGATTTATCACCCTACCTAAGGATCTTACCACTGCATTAGCTGATGTGATACTTTTCTCTATCTAGAAGAGGTATGTACAGGAGTAACTTACAGAAAAAGAAGTATTGGAAAAAATAGGTACTGAAAAATGGTGCACCAAGTCAAACCCCACAATTTTAACTACATCTAGTGAAACCTGGGAGGAGGGAGAGGGGGAATCCTGAGAACCAGTCAAAGCAAAATGTTAATTCTAATTGTTGTATTTAGTTGGCCTTGTCTTGTGACAAGTTTGTTATTATGCAGATTTCCTACCTGCCACCTTCCATGGGAGGATTTTACAAAGTGAAGCTATGCAGGCAATTCCCCTTGCTTCTTACCTCTTTATTCCTAATTATGTTGGCCCTGTGTTCACTCAAGATAACATTATAGCTGTCGCCAAGTACTCTAGATCTGGGGCCTGTGACAAATGAAATCTTTCAGTTCTTGGAATTTTTTTTTTCCCCTGTGTTGCAGAAGTGTAGCTACTAACGTGGAAAACAATGGTGAGCTTGCTTGTTGTCTGAGAATGGATGATTAGTATTTGAGTCTTTTCACAGGCATCATTTCTTAGATCACCTTTTTGTCTTCAGAGAGATATATAATGCAATGTCACACAGGATGGTCTGTTTTAATTTTTAAAAAATACATATGTGCATATGCATATACTATTTCACTTACCGATTTGGGTTGTGGTTTGTTTGTTTGGTTTTTTTTTTGCTAGGAATGTCTTATTTCTTCCTCTGTAATAACTTTTATGTATATGATGTATATATATTCCTTGCATGATGCCATCCTATTAAAGGCTATCATGAAAATTATCTGTAATTAATCTGCTACACCTACATACATCTGTATTTTTGTATGGAGAAACTGAGGTCTAGAAATTATGAATCCAAAGTGAACAGCAATTAGAAATTTTGATCGGAGTCCTTCCTTTAGCCATTGAATCAGTAATAATTGCATGGCATTAATAGTATTCTCTACTTCTGGCTCTTTTAATTGTGAAATAATGCAGCACTGTGGCTTTCAGTGTTTCTTATTACTGCAGATAGTGATAGAGGTACAGTCAGAAGTTGTTTAGGTTCAGCTATTGTGCCTTTTGGGGTCATTGTTGACCCCAGTCTTGTTGGGAATATCCAGTTTGTTTTCTTTCCAGCCTCTGGAAGGATTAAACCTACTCAAAGAAACCAGGAGGAAGGGTATATAGTAAACACATAGTGCCACAGGCAATCCTCAGGGCCACTGCAAGTCCCAAGAGCCATGCCAACAGCACTGAAGCAAGGCAGTGCCAAAGCACTCCCAATACCTGGCACCTCACATTCATGCCACCATCGTCGGAGGTGGCCTGCAAACCCTGCTGGCCACAGGGGACCTTTTGAAAAAGAATGGATGTTGTCAAACATATCTCAGATCCTTGTCAGACCTGCAAAAGTAAGCTGAAAACTTTGGGGCTGAGTTCAAAGCATTGGGTCCTGCCAGCCCAGCAAAATGCATTCCTGTTGGAACACTATGAGACAGGACGCATTTGAAAGTTTCTTCCTGGGAACAACAGGGAGTTAAACACAATCTGATTGCCATATCAACAGATATGCTAAAACATGGCAGATTTAGCCCTCAGCCCAACCAGAGAGCTCACACTATCAAGAGGCCCAACTGCAGGCAATAAGCTTCACAGATCCTTCCCTCTCTCCTTTTCCAAATCCCCCTCTGACTATGGGTATTGGGCTTTCTCTACTACTGATTTAGGTAGACAAACCTAATTAAGGCATTCAAATTCTTAATAGCGACATTAAAAAAAAAAAAAGTGAGATTATTGCTGAGCTTCTGACATTTACTGACAATTTTAGAAATATCCCTGGTTTTCATCATAAAAGTTCAGATTCACACATCCAAGTGGCTCCTTGGTCATTGAAATGTGCTATATACATAGATAGTCTCTATACATAGATTTAAAAGAATCTCACTGCTGCTACCTGGCCTTTTTTTTGCTAATATTTAGTCAATCTGTAGAGAATTTAGAAGCTTTTTACTATACAGTTGGAAATAAGAGACAGAATTGTATTTCAGTTTTCCTCATGTGCATTTTGAGGCATCAACCTGAGCAATGACTATACTCTTTTTTTTCTTTTTTTTTAAGCCCTGATAGTTGTTGCTGTCAAACAACAATATTCTCCAATGTTGTAATTCAGTACATCATATACATTGCATCCTAAAGAAGTTCTGAGGTTTTATTCTTTTGAGGGGGAGGGATCACAAAGTTGCAAGACTTGTAGTAAATTTTATACAAACTTGATGATTAGCTGTAGAATTCTCCTGGTTTTAGGTACATCCAGGAACTGGTCTTGATACAAAACCCCAGAAAATGCTTTGAAAATTTGGTTTCAGTATAACTTCATATGGAAGCATCTGCAACCTCATCTAATCTGTAGAATATTTGTGTGTGTGACAGTAAACAGTTACTGAGCTCCCTTTCAGAGCTGGCCATATTTCTGGGCTAGTGTTTGTAATACCTGGAGATTCAACTCATTATTTCAGCACAAAAAGCGTTACATAAAGTTACCCAAGCAAAAAAGTCCAAAATCTTTAGAAAACAAAGTTTTGCTACTCATGCAATGATTGCTAAGAGCAAAATTCATCTTGTTACAGTGGAAATAACACACTCCAACTTCAGATGGCAGGAAGAAAATCATTACGCGAATTCATGACTGGCTGCCATTTGAAGGCATAGGGATTTTAGGCCCAATGACTGTTAGCCAAAAAGACCTGAGGAATGTCTGAGACAAAAGGTAGTTGTTAAATTACTCTCCGCTGTTATTAGACATTCACATCACAGGCATCTATTTGTGCCTGCATAACCCCATCCAAGAGAGAGAACACAGGCTGTGGATGCTGTTGTAGGCAATGCACTCTCATGGAGGAAGCTTGGGATGACCTGTGCACATAGGTGGTGCCTAAACCAGAGGTGTGAGTAGTCTCACCTAATCTCATTTTCATGAGAAAGGAGGGAGTGAGAAGCCCTGAGCAGGGGCCATGGCTGGCTCCCCCCAGCTGTGAAATGTTTGTGTGCCTGGTGGTTGTCTTCTCCCCAGGGATAGGGCGGGTGGAAGAGCCTTTCCTTTTCATTTAAGAAAAGGTTACAGGGCTGTGCTGCCGAAAGAGCTGCACTAGGGGCTGAAGGCCCCAGGAGAGGTCTGGGTCAAGTTAGGTTGCTTTGGGAGGATTGGGATCTCTGAAGATGTTTTGTTTTCATTCTTTGAATTAAAATTTAATTTAAGTAATTGAAATACAAAATCCGTCTCTGAGGAATGCTGTCTTAATCTTGTCTCTTAGAAGAAAAAGCAGGATTTTCAAATTTTATCTGTTAGTGATTGGCTGTATGAGTTTACATCAGTCCTCTAGCTTCTCTGAGCCTTTGTGTCACCTTATCTCATCCTGGTTTTACCTATCTGAACGATGGAGATTTCAAGCAGTTTGTCCTTTGCAATGTGACAGTTCAGCGCTCAACACAGAGTGCTTGACTGTAGTTGTGGAGCTAAGGCAGTAATAAAGAAACACCGTCTTGAAAATCCTTTTCCTTACCCCCTGTCAACCTCCCAGAAAAAGAAAAGGAAAAAGCTCATGAGTTTCATTTAGTGTTTCAGCATAGTAATTACCCATATAGATCCAATTACATTTCATATTAAAAAAAAATAAATAAATAGAGGCAAATAGAAATAACTAAAGCAAAAGGACAATAAGTGAGAGAAGGTAAATTAGATGGGAGAAGGGTGAAGAGAACAAGAATACAACTTTAACAGAGACAAATCATAAATAACAGACTTTGGAGGCAGGCACCAACTTTTTTATTGCCTGGAAATGGTCAGAACATCACAATGGTGATTTTTGGACATTCAGACAGTATGAGCTTCTGTTGAGTTGAACCCTGATCCCCTTGGTGCCCCTGCAACAATTACTTCTTTAAAAGCTTTTAAACTTAGGACTTCATCTTTGTTGTATTACAAAGGCTTTTGAAATCTGTGGTTATTTGGGAGGGGTTTCATTTACAGCTGTATTCTACTATAAAAAAGAATATACCCTATTTATTTGATGTCTTCAAAAAACTCCCGGTAATTAATTGCTGTAGTGTATGGTTGTGGTAGCCCAGTGGTTGGACAAAATCAGCTGAGAAAGCAGGGCTGGTTGTGCACCAACTGCAGCACCCACCCACTGCTGACCACAATAACCTTTTTGGGAAAAGTCACTTCCATCAGTCAGGCTACTACAGGGCAGTGGCCGCAAGGCAGCAAAACACTGCTTGGAATAATTCTTTGCAGATGCCAGGAACCGGAAGTTTCAGGGAGAAAAATGAAAGCCATTCACTCTTCCAACGACACAAGCCTTTGATACCACAAAGTCATTTGGACAGAGAGCTCCAAGGTCAGGAAGGCACGTAAAGATTGGTGATTAGAGAAATACTATATCAGCAAAGTGTGGCAAGCTATTAAAAGAAACTGTAGCTTTTATGATTGTGTTGCTGGAGCTTCCCTAGGGCTATTTGTATTAGATATTGAGTTAAGCATAACTTATTTAGTCCCAGCATTCCAGAAAACATTTTGATGTCAGCTACTGAAGGAAAGTAAACACAAGGAGGAGGAAACAGTACTGATCCCAAACAGATAAAAAATATTGTAATTTAATTTTGTGAACCCACGCATGTTAGAGACTTAAAAAAGAGGAATTTTTTAAAAGGTTGGTTTGACTTAAAAGGCTTCGTTGATAGAGGTATTCAGTCACAGTGGAGCTGGGGGAGGGAGGGTGAAGAAACGAATATGATTTATCACCTTGAGTATACACTACACCCTGACAAAGCATGAATGCAGTTTTCTGTAGACAACATTTTCATCTAGAGCAGATTTTATGCACATGTGTGATTCTCATCTAATGCTGTGGGCTTGTGCATATTTAGGGCCAAACTATTTGCTTAGCTGGGCTGTTTGCCCAGTGGATGTTCTGATGGCTGGTGACAGGGATTTGCCTGCCCTGTAGTGAGCAATTAAGAGTCTTTTTAATTTAGGAATAGTTCTATGGGTCTGGATTTTTGGTCACTAAGCAAAGAGTTTAAAATCTGATCTAGAGGCTGATAATTGCTGCACAGATATAATCTCACAGCTCAGCAGCTCCAGTGCAGGAGTCATGCTTGTTTATTTCTGTAAGAAGCAGCCAATAAACCCGTTAAGGAATTCTGCTCGTGGGTTCTCTATTCTCCCAGAATAACACTGTGGACCTGAGGAAATCACGGGTATAAAAGTCAGGTGTGGTTTCGAAATTACTGTTTATTTACAAGTGAGAATGTGGGAGAGCTGAAACCTCAAAGTCAAGCAGAGATCAACCCCCTTAACAAGAGGGAGTCAACTCAACAACAGCTCCTTGCAGAGGGGTTTTTTTCATGCCATCTTGACTTTACTTTGACTCATAGATTGTTGTTTTTTTTTTTTAAGGGAGTTTTTAGTTGGGAGGTTAGTACTTAAGTACTGCAGAGAAAAGGGTCATGAATACAGCAGAACTAGCATAATGTTACAGATCTGACAGGTATTATCTGTCTAGAGATACCGTCCAAGAAACAATTCATACTTCCTGCTGCCTTGCTCTGACCAAGTGTGTAAATGTCACTTGGTTTTGGGCCTAGGCAAGATGCCAAGCATTCCATTTCCTTTTATCCCAATAGAAGACAAGGTTGTAAGATTGTCAAGACCACACTCTGGTGTTTCTCTTGATTAGCATCATTACACTTCAGTAACCTCATATTGCTGATAAAATAAAGTTTTTTCACTCAAGTTGTCAAATTCTACATTTCTGTGTTCCGAGTAAGAAAGATTTTTAGCATGAGATGAATAGGAAGAAAACTTCCTCTCCCTTCCCTTCTTGCTAAATATTTTTTACACTGCCATTATTTCTTTTACACCACGTAGCATACTTCTAATTTCTACCAGTAAAAATGAAAGAAAACTCAGACCTTCTGTTTCTTGCTATACATTAAAAAAAATATTCTGCCACTGCCTCAGATCTCTTTCTGGAAGTTAATGACCTCATTACACTTCCTATATGAATGCTGGAATAACCCTGATGTCCTGATTTTAATTACTTTCTAAAAACTCCATTGAAATTAAAAGATCTCTGGGGCAGTTTTGTTGCTGCTGGGTTCCGGTTGAAGATTAGTTATCCTTCCCTACAGTCAGAAGAACCGTATCAAAAATCACGTTTCCTGTTGCTGTTGTTTATATTGCTCTAACAATCACACCCAGATTAAGCACACATATTCCGAAAATCCTAACAGGTATATCTTCCATTTGGTACCTTTGTAAAAAGTCATATACAGCAAGCATTGATCTTCAGGAATGCTCTGTAAGTTTTGCCAGTCACCTTATGTGCTACTCAACATGCTTCATTTTGCAAGTACAACGCAAATTCCAAAGTCCTGTCCCTCTGACAAAGAACTAAGTGATAGTTTGATAGTGAGCTCTTAACATAAGTACTCAAACCATAAAGGCCTAACTGAATATCTGTTTTGATGGGTGCATAATTGCCATAGATTCCTGTGGGATTACATTGGGACCACAGTTAAAAGAAGTTTTAAAATGGCTAACCCTTTAAAATACTTTTTGCAAGCAAAATCAACTATGTCATATTAAGGGACTACTTATGTGAGAATAAGAGAACAACTTACGTAAAAATTTTTTTAAAAAAAAGCTTTCTATAGTATCAGTAAAGCTGAAACCTAGAAATCATATTAGAAAACAGGTTTATTTTAAGCTAAGGCTGCTTAAGGTAGGTATTTTAACCATGGATCAAGGACTTGATGCTCCTCTGCCACAGAGAATAGGTCTTCTCACTGCTGTTCATATATTTTACTGCTTCTCCAGAAGTAAAGCCAGATGACTTAAGAAGTTTTAGAAGGTACTTCAAATACATCTCCATTTATACAAACTTGAAAAATCTACAAGTTCTAAGTAAACCCTTAAATTGCCTTTTGTGAATTGCAGGAACCTGAGAGTCAGTAACATACAGAGAATACGCAAAATGACAGAGGTAGTACTTCTAGGAGTTATCTGGAAAGCGAACAAAGGGAAAGAGTTTGATATACCCTACTCTTCTGGGGATGATGATATTTAATATGATAGTTACTTGGACTGGGAATTTGTCTACAAGCAAAGGTTACTGTTTATTGACCCCATCACCAGATGTAACAATTTCATTTTCTTGTCCAACTGGAATGGATCCCTTCTCTGAACACACTTATTGTTCCACAGACTTATCTTTCATATCTTAACTTTTCATAGAAGGATTCCAATACAATCTAGAGAACACTTTTCTCTACTTTAGCTTCCTCAGCACGCATTTTAGAGGTGAGCCAACTGAAAGAGATCTCTAAGGACACATCAGCAGCTCATTGGCAAGGAATGGAATGGAAGCTAAGAATCTAACCTCTGATTTAACAAGGAGAAGAACATCCAATGAATAGATATACCCATCTATAAATTTTGATGAATTTACTTCCTTGGTTTGGAGAGGTTTGTTAGTATATGCATTACAAATAATAATGAAAATAACTTAGAACTACGGTACCCCCAATTTAGTTTTTAATTCATGAATATCATATGTCAAATTTCATAATGACTAGGGAGTTTTATTCTCTTCTAGGAATTACTGAACATAACTTAGAAAAATAAGAAGTATCTGAAAAGAACTGCAAAAAAATACAGCCAGCTTCTTTTCAGGGATATGAACTCTGGACCATTCTATAAATTCATTTGTTCACTTTTTATTTTTCAGAAAGAATAATTTTCTCCCCTTCCCATTCCCATGTATGGCAGAGAACATAAATATTTCCATTTCCATGAGAAAAGTTATTCTTGCAGGTCCCTATTTTCTCATCAAAAAGGTTAGCAAAAAACAAAAAATTAACAAAAGCAAAGAAAAAGAATACCTCAGTTATCCTGAAAACAAGTCCAAACCTCCTACTCAGAACGCATCTCTGCCAAATTAACAACACAAAGAGGTCCCATGGTGAAAATCTTGAAAAGCAGAAGTGAAGTTTTAGTTTACACAGGAAAAAAAAAAAAAAAAAAAAAAGGTCAGACAAAACTTTTGCATTATAATCTAAAAAAAAAAGTAACTTGCAACAGAAGGTGCATAAATCACAGAATGGTGGTGGTTGGAAGGGACCTCTAGATATCATCTAGTCCAACCTCCCTGCTAAAGCAGGTTCACATATATCAAGTTACTCTTGTTCTATAGCTCACTTTCTTATAATCTGCTTTAATAATGGATCTTAATTAATAACTCAGGCCTGAATGCATCAGAAATCTGATTCAGATCCAGTGTGAGGATGTGCAAATTCTATGTACTACAGCAAAATAAATTATCCAAAAAAAAAAAGTGAATCTATCAAAATTATTAACTTGGCCCTAAGCTACCTATATTGTCACATAAACTGTATATAGAACTTAACTATATCCTTAAAGTACTTTGCATTTAACTCTTCTCAGTGAATGAAATACATGCTGTCCAGAGGAAAAAGCACCAGATCAAATCTGCAGAAAATTTGTCAAGGAAACTCTGAATACATGAAGACTGATTACAAGATAAACTCTCCGATTTCCACAGGAAATAACTTTTCTTTGTGTCCATCCCTGAAGCACTAGCAGCTTTGGTAATTCCTTATAATTAATACCTCATTCTACCCAGAAAAACCCTAAATTTTCTAATTGATTATTACCATAATTAAATTAAACTCAGAGCAATTATTCCCAGCTTGTATTTAATTTCAAGTCTATTCCTTCTGTTGTAAACCAAAAGTGAGGTTTGTGCACTCTTTGTGTTTGTGTTTTCCTTATAGTATGATGGATCTTGTAAAATTTATTATCCTTCTCTACAGACGTTGTCACACACATATCTGTGTATGATGGATACAAAATTCCTTTAAGAATTTTTTTTTCCACAGTTTTGCTATATGTAGCCCCATAGTTATCAGTTTGTGGTTGTGAACTATTCCTGAAAGTCTGTGAAGATGACGTAAAAAAAGAGAAAGTCTAGTTAAGTCTTTATGCATGGTCCATGTTTCCACTGGAAATCACCTCTGGAGGTGCAAATCATAAAAAGGTTAAACACTTAAGGTTAGCTAATGCTCAGCCATTATTAACTGTAATTTGCTCATTTGGTACACTCATGACAACTGGCCCTTACAAATGAATCCTCCACATCACAGCACTTGCTAATTATTCCCCAGTCTGCTTCAGAACGTTGTGGATGTGCACATGCACACAAAGACAAACGGAGAAAGGGTACTGCAAGTAATAATGAAGGTCAAAGGCACAAACACGAGAGCTAGGAGCATGACTCTCTTTGGGCACCCTCAGGAATTTCCTAAGATTGGGTACAGATCTGTGAGTGAGTCACAGAAGGGAGAACCAGGCAGGACGTGGATCCTTCAAGCAAAAAACAGTGTGACAACACTGTTACCTGAAAATCCAATTACACATTTCTCAGAGCCTGTCTTTGTATGGGTTCTGGATATATACTTGCTATGAACTTCACTTATTTTCAGTACTGCAAACAGTTCAAAGAATTTTAGTTTTATTTTGGAACATAACAAGTTCCATTCTTTCATCTTCTGAAGTTGGCTAAAGCATCCCATTAATACTTAAAACATGATTATGCTACTTTAGTGCAATAGCCACTGAGGAGTACAGCCTGCTGGCATGCACATTGTGTGCCCAAGCAAGGGAGCAGACCAATCTGTCCCTGAGGATAGCCTAGTTTGAATTCCACAATTTTTATACATTGTAGATTTTTGTCACTGACAAACTAAAGCCAGAATTTATATGCTCTTTCCTGAAGTGGTCATTTAAAAAACAAATACACACTTCCCCCCCCCACCTCCCAAAAAAAGAAGCAAAGAAAAATACAGACAGTCATTATTCTATTCTTTAGAACACTGACAAAGTACAGTATATTATTAATTTTTGCCATATTTTCATGCCAGGTATCATTTTTTTTCTGCTGCTTTGTCCAAAAACATAACACAGAAGACTGCTGCAGCTCTTTTTATTTCTCTCCTTGCTTTTGGCTAGATGAGGAAGCAGTAGTCTGGTATCAGTGTAAATTAGCGTCTTCTGCATGGGAAAATACAGGTTTTGATGGTAATTCTTTAACTGTTAAGTCAAAGAGCAAACCAGTTTGTACCTAGAAGTGTCAACAAGGCTCAGAAGATGCTGGTTGCTTGAAGTCAACCTGAATTGAGGTTCCGTACAGATGCTGGCTGCTTGAAACTGGTGACACGGCAATCATTTTAAGAAGGTCTCAAGGTCTCAGGGTGTGCCAGGCTTTACCTGGACTGCAAGAGGCAGCCCCCTGGAGCTTCCATTTTCCTTGGTAAAATCTTCAGGGTTATGACTAAGTCAGCCCTAACATCACTCCAGCAATGCAGTACTGTACCTGAATTTTGGCCACTATGCCACCCAGAGAGCTGCTGTCCATCACAGCGTATATATGCTTGCCTAATGATCACTAGTAAGGGATTCAGTTTTTTATCTCATCTAGAAGATGTCTGATGAACGTCAGTTTTGTTCATTCACACATTGCTTTTGTTGACTTTGACTTTCTCTGACACATTAAAACATTCAGATGAACATCAACCAGACTTAGGTCCTTTGGACGTTTCATTCCCAATGTCTAGGAACCTTGAAATAGTTATTGATAAAATTTTGTAGCCATTTTACGCTCTATTCTCATAAAACTTGATAAAAGGGGCCTTAATGCCAAGGGAGATCAGGTTAGATAGCTCTGGAGTATGACAGCCCAGATGTGTAAAAATTACAGTAATGGATAAGATGGATGAAAGTAGCATCTGAGAATGATAATGCAGATGCTTCAAAAGTGTCTTGCTTTCTCTTTATCTTGCAGCAGTGGTATAAACAGACAGATACAACAGACATGCTATATGCTCCAAAGCAAAAGACTTTTGGCATCAATTCTTTGTAACCGTATTGAAGTTATAGACATTTAAAGTATCACTTTAAACCACAGAGCTGCTGTAGAATACTTGAAAAGGAAAACAAAAAAAGTGGTGTTCTAATAACTAAACTAAGCACTTAAAAACAAATACAAAACCCAAAACCACTTTCTGTGTGGTATTTGGTCCCTGAGAGGCTGCAAACAGGCTGGTTTTGTCTTTATTTTCTGTTTCTGCAGACTGTGCTCTAAAAAAAGAATTGGTCTCACAGTCCAAGAGCAAGTCATCTGCAAAGTTCATTTTAACGACGGAATGCAGATTGTTCTTCATTCGGATTTTGTATATGTTCTGCTTATCTTCACCAAGGTAAATATCTCTGGAATGTCAGGATTAAAATATTCAGAATGTTATTTCTAGCCATCACTGCCTATTGACCTGACTGCTTAGTTCTAGTTAAACTTCATTTTGCAAACAAAATCAGAAGCTTCTAAAATGAGCATCATGTACATCAAATGTGCTGCAGTATTAACTTAAGCATTCTCATGTCTGAGGAAGTCCTGTGAAAAATATAAGGTTTTCTAATACTTAGATGCCTTTTCTAGTTTTCCTGTGTTGTAGCTCTCTAAAAATTTTTATCAGTACTGTTTTTATATCACAACCATAATTTTATTTTGCTGGACACTGTTTCTATTGGAAAATGGGCAGGTTTAAGTATTTCACTCTTTAGAGTCTTTTAATCACCCACCTCAAGATCTGGATATATAGCTATCATAGTAAGGCATACCTTTCATAATGAAAAATAGCTGCACAATAACAAATTGATTCCCCATCCCTCAAAATGTACTTCTCTCCATTTTATCCCCCAAAACTCAGAAACTGATGAGTTTTTCAGACTTCCCTCCTTCAACAAAATTGGTATAATAGCTCCCTTTTGTCAATGACAACTATGTGCATTGCTGGATGAAATGAGTGGTGTCTGTCAGCCTCTTCTTTTTCCTCATCATCTCTTCTAGGTGTACTGCAATACTTTATCAAACGAGAAAATGCTGAAATGTCTTCTCTTGACCATGAATTTCTAACTGTTATTGAAACAGGCAGATAGTCTCACATGCTGTTAGCAATCCTTTTATTTTTCTGCTGAGAATGCTCACTGTTTAAGCCAGTAGCAATCAGGTTCAGTTAAGAAGAAATACCCTGTCCTGTCCTCTCCTGGTTACACACCAAGTGCAGCTCTAATAGGCTTGATGCTAGATTTCCAACACTTATGTCTCTCCTTTTCCACTTAGAATATTGACAGTTTTTTTTTTTTTAACTATGCTCACAGCCCATAGATGTCCGCCCAGGTATACAGGAATGTAGTACACCCACGTAGTTCACTGGTAATCCTCCAGTAAAACACTGGTCTGAATATCTTGCACTTTGAAATCTGCACAAGTATGCTCACAAAAGTATGCATATCTCTCCAATCAATGAAGCTGTGCTCAGCTGAAGGTGCCCTGCAGGTCTTTTACAAATTATTTCTGAGTGAAGCAGCCACAAAGAACAAAATCAGCTCTGAGCTTTGATCTGGTAACTCAATCCCCACAGGTGTCAGAAGGACTGATATGCAATAGTTTTTGAACTAACTTATATAGAGGAATGCCCTATGCCTCACTGGGGATATCAGTAAACCTCAGGATACAAATATGAAAGGCTGCCTTTACCTACAAGCAAACAAAAACCCTATGATATACCATAAGGATATTACATACTGTGTATATGAGATGAGAAGGCAGCAATGGAACACCTTGGCTGAGCCTGAGCAGAAGCACATAGAATTCACCACCACTATTTAATACAATCAGGAAGTCATGAAAAAGGTAGGCTCTCATAATCCCTTTTGTCAGAGACTGAGGTAAGATTCAAATAACACAAGCACTTGAATCTTGAAAGGTAAAAAGGAGGGAAACTTGGAGAATTTCAGGATTGCTTTTAGCAGTTGGATACACTCTGGGATTTTCTACATGACAAGGAATCTTTTGCTTTAAATACGCCTCAGTTCAGTAGTTATCTTTGTTATCTGTCTTAGTTATTCATAGTTCTCTCATTAACATAGGATCTCATTAGCCCCGTGGCACTACTGCAATGTAAGATTTTAGTAATAACCCATTCAACAGAGTTGGCACCAGGCACAGAGTCATTCTGGTCAGATTTTTCAAAGCCATTTAGATACCTATCTGAAATCTGTGGTGTGTTCTCTGAGGATCTCACAAAAGCACTGTCCAAGATCACTGCAAGGGTTCCAGAGTACTGGAATTAGGATTTCCCAAGTCCAAGTCAGTGCCTAAGAAATAGATCTTCTTTATTATTATCACAACACTCCTCGGAGGGACCCCATTAGTTTCTGTGAAACTTTTACATTGATTCTGGTCAAATTCCAAATTAATAGATGACAATTGCACTTCTGAGTATACAAACCAGTTACTGTGCAGCAGCATCTTTTCAGCAACCATCCAGCTGTGTTTCTTAGCCTCAGGTAAATACCAGGCAATTCCAGGTAGCTCACCCCCGCAGCAAGGGAAGCATAAGCGACTTCAAGTTTAACCTACAATAAGTCTTCACACAGAAAATGTTTCTCTTAAGTAGAGAGACCTATAAACTCACAGCCTAACTTACAGCTTTGCAATGCATTCATACGATAAGACTGTAACCGCAATTTCTACAGACTTAGAGAGCCTGATGAGGGCAACAAATTTTCAGCTTTGGGTAATAGCCTGCATTTGTCAGAAATCTCCTAAGCACATGCCAGCCCTGTTTTGCAGTTTCAGTCAGACGAGTTCAATGCTGGCATTGCTCTGTGGAGCAGTCCTATCAAGTTAGGAGGAAAGGCCTAAGTCCACAGAGGCATGAGGTGCTGAACTTCCAGAGGGGATTAGTCCCTAGAGGGGAGTCAAGCAGCTAAATACTCTTTTGTTGATCTAGACATGAGCTACCAAATGGAGTCATTGTGGCGTACCCCCTGGCTTAAATAAACACCAGCTGAAACCTGTCACATATGGCACCTAATTTTGTCAAAGTCTGCCTCAAAAGTACTCAGCCTTCACTTTATCAAAAACACTTTTGCCAGAAACAGCAGGTTAGAAACTGGAAGAAAATGAATCAGAATATCGGGATAGAAGTGGTACTTTTTTCCACAGTGAATTAATAATTGCCATTTTCAGAGCGATTGGAACATTACCAAGGATGAAAGATGAACACAAAGACTGCTACAGAGAGACTTTCTTTCATAAGCCTAGTAGGAGCAAGCATCTAAAGGAGAGGTTGGATGCATTTACTGGATGTACTTTAGCAAGTTCAAATACAGAAACAGTGAAAGAACTTTTACGACAATTTATACGAGCTCAACAGTAGTTGCATTTTAACAGCTGCTCCTGGTCCTCTGGGCCACTGCACTCTAATGGAGTCAGGTTTTTTGCTGTAAGAAACGATTAAATTGTTCACATAGAGTCCCTGAAAAGGTGTTAATATGAGCAGCTGGAAATTTAGGATCTAACAACTGCAGCATTGGCAAAAAAAATTATCACTGGTTTTCATTCCCCTGTGGAGATCAAAAATGAAAAGTTGAATTGTGGCATTTTCTACAATCAGACACACATTTAACTGTAATAAATTGGAATGAATGTTGAGTCTCATTGTTTTCCATGTAAACTCAACCTCATGGTATGTGATGTCTGTACCATTTTCAGAGACACAGGTCACTAATGATTAACAATGACCCATATCCCACATAGCATTATATTGCTCTCTATAGTTTGTACATGGCTCACTAATGAAATACAGCTACTACTTTGAGGAGATGGAAAGACTGTGTTACATTTTGAAGGGTTGTGTGGAGCAGGAAATGGACCCAAATTCTTGTTTTAACTGAAACATTTCAATGATAATTGCCTACATTGTAGTATAGTTCAGTTTTGGAGGCTAATATTTGTGTTGTAGCAAACAGAACCCTGGGGCCTTTGCTAATCTTTGGATCTGTCTCACTTTCATATCTTACACAAAAGGCCTGTGGCAGCACAGCATGCCAAGAGCACAATGAGATGATTGATTTGCCCACAGAATTTGCCGTTTAGGAAATAATTTCCTCACTACCTTTCTTTAGCAAAATCTCACACGATAATGATCCAGGAGTGTGTCATATTCTGAATGCTGGCTACTGAAAAGCAGCTATGAAATACCCTGCCCATCACCCGACTGATGCCTGATGCCCATGGCATTGTAATCATTGCTCTATGTGTGTGATCTTCCAGTCTGTACAAAACAGAAAGAGTGCAGCTCTGGAGCAGATGGTATCAGCTTTTCAGCAAGTAGCTCTTGCCACTCGCTTGAGAAACTGCTGCATGATAAGTAGTTTGGGAAATGTGGCCAGTGCCTTAGATGTCTGAAAGGCAACTTCTGGTACTCCATGGGAAACCTGGCTTTTTAAAAAATTATTATTCCTGACGCATTAGAAAATGGTCAAGAAGATTCCCCAATACCAGGCTGCTACAGATGGTGGGTCTTCACTTCCAGATGGGTACCAGTGCTGCTTTAGTGCTGCATTGGGGTCTTTGTAAATCAAGTGGTCTTCATTGCATTGGGGTCTTTGTAAAAGGAAATATACCACCAGTTTCACTATCAGAGATGGAAGATCATATGATAAAGAGAACCAAATTGCAAATTACTTTTTTAAAGTTTGGTGGCATGGACTTGTTTTGCACGTACAGGGCATTTCCAGAAAATGAATACCCTATGAGTTATCCAGTCAGACATGAGGAATCATTTCATTTGTCTTATGACTGTTTCAAAATGTTTTACTGTTATGTGTCATAAAGTGTTTTATCACAAATAGCTTATCATTAATCACAAGGAATTGCAGATATGGTTTACTTTAAGATGCTGCTGGTAACTATATTAGAAATGCAAATCTTTCAGTAATTTTGATGAATCAGAGCAGCTTACAAAGCCCCTAAAGATCACAACAGATTAGATGTGTTCCAGAAGAAAAATTTCTACAGTTGAAATACAAGTTCTTGAAGTTTTACTGCCTTTTGTAATGAACTTTAATTTATATATTAAATCAAAGACTAAGCTTTTCTTCTGCATCCGATCAGAATTATGACTAAATGACTAAAGAGGAAAATGTGTACTTGCCTATCTGTCTTCATTTAATAATTCTTCATTGCAAGCAATTTTCACAGTTTTAAATTAATTGTTGATAAAGTTACCAACACTTTCAGAATTTGAGGAAAAAGACTATCCATAGACTGGAGTTACTTAAAGCCACACAATAAGTCCAGGTCATTCTAAAACTTTTGTGACAGGTAATGTATTTATAGGACTAGGTAATACAGTGCCTGTGTTTTGTTGACAAAAATTGTATTTAGTCTCAGCCATAAACCAAAGCTACAAATTCTGAAAGAAATGTTATATAAATATGTGATTAAAAGAGAAGACAGAATAAACTGAAATATGTACTCACCAAAGACAGAATAGGCCAGACTTAATACTGAGCCTTTCTATGAAATTATTTTCATAGCAAATAAAGTGGACCATATCTCTTTAGATTTCCGTATAGCATTGGATAGAAATATACTTACTAGTTCAGGTGGAAAACTGATTTAATTTTCCAGACAAATGGAGCAGACCTTATATCTTTAGGCTTCAGTTACTTAGAATACTTTGGATTTCAGTAAAGTATTTAAGGCAATTACACATTTAAGTACAGTGTTTCATCTGTGATGTTGGCAAAAGAAGTCTAACATCAGGTTATAAGGCACCCACAAACAAAAGGAATTTATTCTGTGAGCTAAGAAATCACTAGTTGCTAAAGACCTAAAGACACAGTTCACTATTCAATCACAGAATAAGTGAGAACGTTAGTGTGATGCAAAGTGGAAAAGATAGATCAATCCTAGTGTTCTCTGAGAAAATGTTTCCAGAGCAGAAAGAAGTGTCCCTGGGCTGGAATTCTGCACACATTCTCCCATCCTCCTGTAAGAAAAATATATTCTAACTGCAAAAGGAAAAGAGGGAGCAAATGGGATGAACAGAGGATGGAAAGTGTATCCTATGAGTAGAGATGACAAGAGCAAGTGTCAAGCGTGGCATAGTTACACAGGACTTGGCTCCACTAAGTCCAAATGAACACAAACACATGCCATGAGACACTTCTGAAAGTATTTTCTGTTGCTCCTGCAAGTACAAGATCCATACAGAAAGACTAAGAGCTGCGAACTCTGCTCTCATTGCCACAAAGGCAATAAAACATGTGGAAACCCATAAAAACTATTATGGCCTTGATCTTCACGTGGGTTAGCACCATGTGTGAAAAGCTATGAGCAGATATATTTATTCTGCTATTTATAAATGGTGTTCTGTAATGACACAAAGCTATGAAAAACATCCATTTATTAGTTCAATTTTTATCTAATTTTCTACTGAGCAAGATAAGATCTCCCACAAAAGGCTCTAAGGCATCACACCAAATTAATTGTTTTCCGTTCTTAAGAAAAGCCTTTCGACAGTGCATTACATTTAACAGCACTAGAACTTGCATGCCTACTGATAACTAACTAGTGAGCAACCATCATGACACTGGAATCATGTTTTCTCTAAATTACAAGCTTACTTTGCTCTGTGACCAGGTATCGTGCAGCTAAGTGACAGGTTCGTGTCTGTGTGAAGAGTGGAAGAAAGTACTAGTGACTCATGGAGCAGACTTCTATGACAGACACTGTGGCAAATAGAATGCTGTTCTAATATGTGCTGAATAAAATAAATAAAAGAAAAAAGAAAGCTTGTTAACACGTGAAAAAGTTGACAAAAGTTAGGGCTGGACTGACCACTGGACAAATGACAGATGCTTTCTATTAACCCCTCTCCCTTCCTGAAAAGGGAAGAGAAATGGAAGAAGGGAGAGAGACTCATGGATTGGAAAACTAAACCAGCTTTAAAGAAAATAATACCAGTAAAATGAAATATATATAAATATATACAAAACCAATATCGAACCCAACCCCCCTTACGTCGCCATCAACATTGATGCTGTGGGCAGGCACCGGGGAAGTCCCAGACTGAATATGAAGTATGTGGAATGGAATTCCCTGCTGGTCAGTTCAGGTTCAGCTGTCCTGGCCACTCCTCCACACAGGTGCAGCCTTTTACTTTCTGCACGCCCAACGTGGCACACAAGATTCATCAGTGACCTTGGTCTGCACAGGAGCAAGTATAAGTAAGAGCCTTTCTGCACCCACCAGTCCTCGGTAGTAACTGTAAACATCTAGTGTTATCACTGCTAGAAGCAGATACCGCCTGTGAAAATCTGCCCTTAACTTCAGAAAGTGCCGTTACTTAGAAGAGACTGAGCTGGAAAGTAAAACCACTGGATAGAATTTGTTCTGTTCTAGCTTGAATGAGGACAAAAGTGAGAGTTATTGATTGATTTACAATGGCTAATTAAAGACTAAGTCATGCTAACTGCTATCATTACTTATTAGCTTTTGACCAGACAGGCTGTTAAGAAAGTCTTTGAAATAAGAGGGTCAGGCCTTTTAGAAGCTGGAAAGAGCTGATTCAAGGGCTCCATGAGGAAAGGTGGGTTGTTGATTTTATTTATCTTTCTGATACCTTTTAACTCTTATGTGTATTTATTCTGCCTTTTTTTTTTATTCTTTGGAAGACTACAAAAAAGTATGCTTAACCAACTCATAATATATATATTAAATGAAGAAATCACAAAGTAAACACGTAAAAGTATCTCAGTGTCTGCAATTGTTTCAAACTAAAATGCATACTTTGGAGATTGCCATTTTAGTACTAATTTCTTTGGCAAATGTAACCTGATGAGACACATCAAAAAGATAAGAGCTAGGAGAAGGCTTGAAATATGCACCGTAGTAGATTCCTGCTGCTGCAGAATACACAAACAGCCGGTTTTTTGTAAGTATTGCATTGTTTACTTTTCTGTCTTTAAGGCTTTTGGTTGCAGGAAGGATATATTATCTGAAGACAAAACAAATGCAAAATTTGCTTCAAAAAGATGCTGAACCTCCTACTCTTCCCTGTGTCCATCCATCGTTCTGGTCATTGTTTTCTGATGCACATTACCAAGCAAAGACTTGATAGTTGCCAGTTTCTATCCAACTATAGAATATTTTGTAAAAGATTTGTTAGCAATTTTTTTTAAACTTGGGTTGAATTATTGCAAACAATTTTACAATCCAGTTTGGATTTTCTTCTTTTTTAAACAGAAAGTTACCAGTTACGTTGAGATATTGCAATTGTGAAGTATGTATATGGGAAGAGAAAATTTTGTAATTCTTTCAGCTCCTGGAATATCACATGTACTCTCTGATTATCAAATTACCAAAGAAATTTGATTCAGTTTTGGACTCAGAGGTAAAGCAAACAGCCATTGCATACAAAGACTATGCTTAGATTGTTAATATGCAGCATAGTAAGATGTAAGAATATTATTTTTCAAGAAAGGCAGGAAGATAAGTTTCTTAAATAAAAATACATCATCTTCTAAGTCAAACATAAAATAGCAGTATTGAGAAGCTGCATATTTTAGCTAGGAAAGACTGTGACTTTAGGCAAATGAAAACCACAGCAACCCTAAGTCATATCATGCCACCACTTTTGACATTATTGGTCTTCTTTCAGAAGTTATTTTTATTTGGGAATTCATTCAAAAACGCCTACTAATAACAGCATACTATAAAAACTATAGTGTCCTTATCCAAAGCAGCACTGTATTTATAATTAATTAAGGAACATTGCAAATCCCAATCTAAGATTTCTTTACACACTTCACTGTTAAGTACATTCATATATAAATAATCTATAATATAGTAGTTATATCTATAAATAATGTTTAGTATATCTTAAAAAGTAACAAATACATATTAGTTATATGTTGTATATTAAAATTATTTTTAGAATTAAAAAAAAAGATAAATTCCAGAAATATATTTTTGAGAATAGCTTTCTAAATGCATAGAGGTTTGTAATCAATGTCTGGTGGAAAGGAAATCAATTTTCCTACCATTTTCAAGAATCCTCTGACTATGAAAGCAATGTAGCTTCCTCAGAAAGAGGACTTGGGGATTACACTGAAGCACAGGGCAGTTCTGGCAGAATTCTTGACACATGTGGATTCCTTGATTCACAGTGTACTCAGTAAAGATCTGGTGTCAGTTCTGGATCAGATTCTAGTCTGAAGACTTATCCCTTTCCAGGAAACTTGAAGAGGTTCAGGCAATTCATGCTAACAGCTAAAAGCAGACTTCACAAATGGTCTCTGCTGTCTGGTTCTTCTCACCCCTTACATGATACCCTGTTGGCTACTGCAAGAAAGATTTTTCTTTTGGAAATTATTTGAGGATATCATACGTGTCTAAAATGATGATGAATGAATAATTTTTAAAAAAGATTGTCTATAAAATTCTAAGACTATATGTAGAAGCTAAAACTAGTATTAAAGCACTTTAGAGCAAACATCTTTGGATATCACTGTTATAAAGAAATATAACAAGCCTCATTTTTTTCTAAAAAAAAACCCAAAACAAATAAAGAAAAGGTCTTGAAGAAATTATTTATTTCTCTTTTTCTAGGTAAAGACAGTGTAGCCAAGTAATGGAAATCAAACAGGCAAACTCAGAAGGACTACAAGTGATTCCTTCTGGTTCTTCAATGATCTAACAGTTGAGACATTTGTTCAAAAATCTCCATGGAAACAAAGCTTCTCTATAACTACATTCCAAAATCTTTAATTTAAAACATAGCACTAGAATATTTAAGTATTTATAGTTTAAATGAAAAATAGAGCCATAGAAGTCACACAAGTCACTGTTTTAATTTTCTACAATTTATATATCCGAAAATTATAAATAAAAATAATTACTCTTAGAAAGACTGAGCTTTTAATTTTTATTTGCTATTGGGGATTGCTTGGCATTTTTAATCTGTCCTTTGCAAATACATAAATTAGCTAGTAATACTTTCCCTTCCATATTTGCACAAGTAAGTGCATATTTGCGTCAACCGTTTCTAAATTCACTGCACCTTCCGAATGAGTGAATGAACAAAGTAATTCTGAAAATATTTAACATTTAGATATTCCTTTCTATCTCCATCATGTTTTATAAATATTCTTTCATCTATGTGAAGAAACGTTCTTTCATCAGCTAACTTTCCATTAGAAAGTCACCTACACTTTTATAAGGTTTCTAGTCCCAAACTAGAACAACCTGTCTGCCCAACCACCTAATTGCCTTATCATATCAACTTATTTGAAGTGCAGGTCACCGTACATGCTGAATGTTTCACCGGTGTAGCACCTCACACTGAAAGTCTTTAATATCTGCTTCACAACTGAAAGGTTTCCTTGGCTCTCCCTCTGTCATGCAAAACTGAATGAAAGTTGGCAAGCAGTGCTCCATAGCTTCCTATAAAAGCAGATCATTGTTAGCTTAAATTGAAGTCAAAACTGTAAAAACTGTAGAAGTCACTAATTCCCATAGTAGTATTTGAGAAATACCAGTTGCTGTAGATGAACTGGTACCATATCCATACCTGAGATTACGTGAGCTTTTTCCAGCAACCCTCTACCATCCAATAAATTTAACATGCTTTTTTTTTTCTCCCCATTTTTGATCACTTCACCAAGACTTGCCATAGGACATTAAATAATAGCATTCAGTGGGACTACCCATAGGCAGTGTTACAACACAAAAGAGAAATGGATATCGCAAGTGGAGACTGGTCTTACTGATTTTTACCAGGTTACACTATATGACCATATTGAGAATGTTATCTGATACCCAGAAAAAAAGGTCAAGTATAAATTATTCAGATTTTAAAAGTTATAATCTGCTAGTTCTTGGGAAATTTTGCCACCTGAGCTCTTCTTTGAAACCTACTTTGAGCACTATGGAAATGTTTATTAATTTGAGGATTATTTGCATAATACAGATGTGGAGACATCTCTCCAGCTTCACATGTCAATCCAGCCTATACTACTTTTTCCAACTCAGGCAAGCCAGGAATGACCATATTAGGAAAAGACAGCCTATGCCTGTAGACAGTCTGAATCTGTCTTTACAACTAATGGAAGCACAATTCCAGTAGGATGTTTGTGCAGGGAGACTGTGTAATATGACCTCAGATAATTGCCATTCTACCATTTTTCTATTTGCATTCTGGGACTGGCCACCAGGGCACGAGGTGTTCTTGGCTATGTGTTCCCATACCATTGCATACTGGCACATGCCAGTTCAGATTTACACACGGAAATCTTTGTGGTTAGAACCTGAACTTCTGTGGATTAACCTACCACTATATTTAAATCACTGAAAATCAAAACCCTACTCCTCATGCCTGTGGGAAGAGAATAACATACATCTTGATTTGGTTGCCTTTGTAATAACTATCATTCCTTGCGGGCTTACAAAGAAAAACAGTCACCTAATAATCTTGCAGAGTGAAAACAGAGACCTATGCTAATGTGCAGGGAGAGTCAAATTCTACTTCCATTCTTAACTATGCCTCATTTAATAATTTCGGAATACAACTCAAGGTATGATTCATCTCACCTAATTTAACCAGCTAGAAGTTAGGTATCTGTTTTACAATAGCCAATCAGACTACTTCTAAAGTAAACAGAGAAAACGAAAAATATCTAAGATAGTATCTAAAATAGGTATGGTAAGGCCTATCTAGATGTGCCTCTTTTTCCACTAGTGAGCGGGATTAGACATCTCAATGAATTAGATACCCTTTAATCTATCTTTATTAGCCCACTCTGGGTCTAGGGCTTCTCAACAGTCAGCAGAAGAAGATAAGCATCTTCAGCATATGACTCATTGCACTGTTTTTCTTCAAAATTGCTTTTGGAATAGGATGAACCACTTCTGAAGTTGCCTCTGTATCTCCATTGACTAAAAGAACCAACCTAGAAGAGTTCTAGGGAGCCCAGAACTGGACACAATACTGCAGATGTGGCCTCACTAGGGCAGAGTAGAGGGGGAGAAGAAGCTCCCTCAGCCTGATGGGCACACTCTTCTTAATGCGCCCCAGGTTACCATTGGCTTTTTTGACCACAAGGGCACATTGCTGGCTCATGGTTAACTTGTTGTCCACAACATTATTAGCCCAAATTGATTTGAACTGCTGTTTTATTTTCTTATGGAACTACAATTCTGTGATACAGCAGTAAATTAGACAATACTCATGCTAAGTTGCAGCAGCTCAACTATTGTACTTTACCTTATAATTCAGTGATTACGAAGGCACATTCTGTGTATCCAAGCACCTGTTCTCCTTTAAAGACACTCAGTCTTCAATTTTGGCATGAAGACTGAAGTTTACATAGATGAGCAAGCTAAACAAACACATGGTGTGAGTGAAGCTTCTTTTGTTAAGAATAGGGGCTAAGGGGACACACTGCTGCTACACTGCATACTTGTCTTGCAAGAGAAGGGACAATTTGTTCATGAACATAGTAAAAAGTAGCTATTAAAACAAACGCAAATTTTATAGAGGAAAATGTCACATAGGCACTTTTCCTTCCGACCACTTTGTTCATTTGATCATTCTCATTTGGCTTTTCATTTGTATATTTTAAAAAAGTTTTCATTGTTGCATAATGACAGCTATGTGAAGAATGGTTGCACATACCTAGGCAATGAAAAACTGAAAGGAAAGATGCAGATCATTTACCAAATACCTAGACTGTGAGTCAATACATTTTTGGATACCTCAAGCTTTACCAGTGTGTGATGGAAATTACAAAAATTGAGGACAGCAAGGCTACTGCTGGTAAATTATGGTTTAGGATTAAACCAAATGATTCAAACCTTAAATCAGTAAAATAGCAAAGAAAGAGACAGTCATGTACAAAGTCTTAAGGAATAAAAAAAAAAGAAAAAAAAGAAAGTGTTTTAAAAGGAGCTTGTTTGTTTGCAGCAATGGGATTAAAAAACCCCACAATCTATAATCTTAGCTTGTCAGAAGTTGTCTGAAAGTCTGTTTAGTGACCAAAGAGACTTGTCTAATTCATTCACTGGTTTTATCACTTGATGTGTTATGCTATGTTTCACAGCTGGAGAGTAAACATGCCAAAAGTTGACATTCTAAGCAATATTTAAGTCCTAGACATATTTGTTTGAGCAAACTGCAAATTTGGCTTCTCCCTTTCAAAAGATACCAAAGGGCAGGTGGCTCGGCCAGTCTCCAAACTGGCTGTAATACCTAGGAAGAGCTTGCCTCAAAGTGATTCTTTCATACAATCAGCAGGCAGTCTGAGAATGGTAGTAATATTTTTGGAAATCCTAGTTTTGATCCACAATAGAAAAAATAAAAAGTAATGAGTTTAGCAGTGTTAAAACAAATGTTGCTGGGAAGATATCCACAAAACCAGTTAAGTGTAGAAATATTTTCTTGTTGGCTTAAACTCTTTAACTTTTATTGAAAAGGGAAAAATATATGACCATTCATTTATACCATAAAAGGAAAAACTACAAGTGCAATGAATTTTGGTCTCAAAGCATATCAACTGCTCTTTAAAATGTAACATGCTAAATCACTCCTTTGATGCAACCAGTGGCTTTTCTGAAATAGTTAGCAATTATCATAGCCTAGGCTAAATTTTACAGCAGGAAGAGGACTAATTTCCACAACAGCGCATGTGAGGACTCAGCTGTGTGGTTCTAATTGCATATCTTCTCCCCAGAATAGTTACAATTAAAAAATAAAGAAAAGAATGTTTAATCTAATGTTTAAAAATTCTCCAAGAAAAACAGAAACAGCCTGGTAAAATTTCATTCTATGTCTATTTCAACTACTGAAAAAAAAAAATCCAAAACAAAAGAAAAACCAGACTATGTAAAAGTAATTAAAAAGTATAATGTAGCTGAAAGATGCAGAATCACTGACTTTGTGAATGAAATCCTCTGAACTGTCTGAATTCAAATCATCTGAAGGAAGTGGTCAACAGGAAATTAAAACTCTCAGAAAGATTAGGCCAGAGATTTCTACCAAGTAATGGAAGAGGGCAGTGTCAACGTGCAGAGTCTGTAGTATCAACTTTCTGATGAGACTGATTAATTACTATTATCAGTGAATATCTATTAGCAAGTGATATATTTAGCATATTTTCAGTATTTTTTATTTTTATTCTGTCCAAATCCAAGAGGCCAAAGAAGTTCAAGTAAGGAACAACTGCCCAAATTCTCCACTGACCCTCCATTTATTCAATCCAACTGTCCCTAAGATAATATAAGAACAGAACATCTTCTAGGTCTGCAGAACAAGGGGTGTGTTCATGGTGATGGGCTGGGACAAACAATGCCAGGGCACAAATGGAATTTGTTCTCTGCAGCTCAGGCTACAGCACATTGTGACAGCATCAGCAGTTTCTTAAAATGCCAGAAAAAGTTAATCAGAATGATACCAATACCTGAATATAATCCCTTGCACTACTTGTTACCACTCACTGTAATGCAGATTCCCAAACTAGTGGTGATTTAAACCCAAAGCTATCACCCAGACTGTAGCTGTAGAGTTGGTTTTGACTGATTGTTTGTTTTATTTCAGCCAGTGTTCTAACTTGGCATTTCATAGACAATTCCTTCATAGGAATTTCAAGAGCACATGATGGAAACTTTTTATTATTCAAATAAAGATTCTAGGTAAAATTGTCTAAAATACCTCTATCTGCAGTACTGGAATGGAAGAAAGATCTTCAGTTAATCACGGAAAAGCTATAAGAGCATTACAGTTCCTGATAAAGCTAGACATTCACCAAAATGTATTTTGAATACCATATGCTAAATATACATAACTCTAATTCCAAAAGTATTTCAAACCAATCCCTGGTTTTCCCCAAAAGATACTATTCAATATTAGTTTTGGCAATGATTTTCAAATTCAGTCACTTGCCTGACAGGAAGCATAATGAAGCTTTTAACACATTTCAGAAAGGAAGACTTTTAAATATGACACTAATGATTTTCAATTCAGAATGGTGTTTGCCCAATTCTATCTAGACATTTTCACTTGCCTTGTGACTTACAATTGTAGCATGCTTTTACATTGACAGCCTTCTTTCTGACATACTAGAATAACTCAGCAGAAGGTAGAAATACTGTAAATAATTGTGATTTTACTATTCCTCCATTTTAATGACTCTCATACACTGCTATTTTGTGGGTTCAACTTTTCCCTTAGATGCAGTAATAAAGGTGGTATCAGCAATCAACAGATTCAGGCACTGCAATACACTGATTAGAGTGTTACTAACATTTTCCAAATCACTCATTTTCTTTCTAAAATTCTGTCCAGACTCGTATATTTACTGGGAAAAAAGGGGGAAAAAGAGAGAATGAGTGAACAAACAAAAGAAAGAATGATAGTTGCAAATAGAAGACATCCGAGCTGAAATTTTTTAGGGTAATTAGAGGATTTGATACCTGTGAGAAACAGGTCACACCAGTATTACCTACAGGTGGCTCACTGTAGTGTATTTACACTATCAGCACTTCTCTAATATTACTGTAGATTTTCTGGGAAGAAAAGCAATAAATTAAAGAAACCTACATTAGACAAAAGCAATGGAGTACAATAAACTTGTCAAATCAATCCCCCATTCTGTTCATCTCATATCCTGAAGGTGACTATCTTTTCTAAATCAGCATGCCATCTGGAGCCATGAGCCGAACAAAAAAATGCATTTTCTGTTCTTTTGTAGGGGCACTATTCATATTGTTATAAAGCAATCCCAACGTTTTTGTTTTAAAGCTCCTTAGAGCAGTTGACTGTGAATATACTGGCTGTAGATAAAAATAACAGTACACAAGTTACTTTTTGTGGTTATATAGTAATTATATGTCAATAATTTCATTTGGTTTTAGTTAATAAAGACAGAGATTTTGGCAAGATCAGTGGGTTTTTTTCCATTTGAAGTTTAACAAATAGATTTTTAATTGGATATTTCTAATCATTCTCCCCAATATGCTCTATTCACTTAAGAGGAGCTTGAGCTTTTCTTAGAACATTTTTTTAAACACAAAAAATATCAACTGCTTTTCTTAGTTTTTTCAGGAAACAAATTCAATAATATATTTTCACTGCAGTACTAATCCATAATTTCATATTTAGTTGAATATGAGATGAGAACTTTTCTTCCTGGAACTGCTCCAAACAGCCATGAAACAAAAAAAGTATTTGTCTGTCATAGGGTAAATATAATCAAAAAATGGCATAAAATATTCATAAAAGCTAATTAGTGTACTGTATCATACATTTATAGCATTATTTGCTTTACTTCTTAATTAATTTTGGTCATACTATAAATTCATTAAACACACAGTAAAATAGTCTGAATAGCACTATGAAAAAAAATACAATCAACTGTTTTTTAATATGGAACCTATCAACCACTCCAAATACCTATCTGTCCTGGGCTTGGCCAGGATAGGGTTAATTTTCACAAGAAGATGGCAGGGCTCACAGCCAGGATAGACAATAAAACCAGCCAATGGGATATTCCATACCCTACAGATGTCATGCCTGCTATATAAGGGGAGGGCCGGCTGTGGGCTAAACAGTCAGTTTGCAGGGTGAGGTGGCTCAGGCAGTGAGTGTTGTGTTTTAATATCACTCACTTTATATATTATTTCATCAGTATTATTGTTCTTACTGTTGTCTCTTATCTCTCTGTGTTGTTCCGTTAAATTCTCCTTATCTCAACCCAAAAGGTTTTGCCTTTTTCTCCCAATTCTCCTTCTCATCCCATGGGGGCTGTGGGGGTGAAGGAGTGAGAGAGTGGCTGCGTGGTGCTCAGTTGCCGGCTGGACCTAAACCACAATGCTGCTATAGGCATGTTGCAGTCATAGGGATTAAAGGGTGGTTTCAGTGACGGAATTTTGTACTTCAAAAGTTAGGCACGGCAACAACTTTCTGGTCATATGCATACCTCTCAAAAAGACAACTGTGAACACAGTAGTGAGCCCAGGAACCTATGGACCTTATCCCTATGGCAGGACAGCCTGAATAACATCTGCAGAGCGTGTCCCCACATTTTCCTGCAGGTACAATCTAGTCATAGATGACCCAATCTTGCAGGTTTCCTCTTTGCTCTCAGTATGGTCCCAAGGGCTACCTCCAGTGAGCTCTACAGGTATGGCTTCAGCACCTGAACCTGGACTGCTACTAGAACATTGGGTGCTGTGCCTGCACTCTCTGCCCAGTGCAGGAGCAAAAGTCCTGCACAAGACTGGTATTCCAGCCAACCAGCACACTGAGCAAAGAGTGGTTCATCATCAGTAAGAAACAGGAAAGGTGAGAAAGATTTACCCAAACATACAGAGAGGTGTCTTCAACTTCTTGAGTTCCATATCTGCAATTCTACCCTAAGAGTATGTCTCTACAAGGTTTCTTCAATGTTACTCATTCATCTAACAAAAGATATCACATGGCCTCACAAACCTGTCCTTCCAATAAATACTGTCAAAAACGTCTGAAAAGGGCAGACTCAGCTTATTGCTCTCAGGAGAGAACTCCCATTAGACTGGGGAGTCTTATTCCTCTCACATTTGTTCTTTCTACCTCTGTCCTGTTCCACATATCTCTCTGGGACTTGCTGTTTGACCATTCCTTCATGTCCTTATCTCCAGCTTCATATACTTATACATTGAATATTCCTCTTTTTTTTATACATATTTCTAGAAAGATCCAGACTAATGAATGAACAGAAACTAGGTCTATTGAAGGTCAAGTACTGTAATCCTTAGCTTTTAGGAAGAGGAGATCTTTATATCATTGCCACACTGACATACAGTAAAAGTGGTAACTACTGATGACATTTCCAAAGTATCAGATGCTGTCCCTGAGTGTTAAGCATGTGCAGGGGATCTGGACGCTCACAGATTTTCAGTGGGCACTCCACGGGCTCAGTTTGGACTTGGGTACCAGGGCAGGGATGCAATTTGGATTTTTAGTGGCTTAGGATAAAACAGTTGTCCAGGGCAGTTACAGAAATAAGTAGTCACATAGAAAGAGTCACTTACAGTATCACATGGGCAGAACAGTTCAGTGTCATGTAACACTTCATGAAGAATAATTTCATAGCTAATCAAGATGATATTCATCACAAAAATCATAGAATGGCTCAGGTTGAATGTGACCTTTAATAGATATCTAGTCCAGCCTCCCATCTTTCACTAGATCAGGTTGGTCAGAGCCCCGTCCAACCTCACCTTGAATGTTTCCAGGGATGGGACACCTACCTCTCTGGGCAACCTGTGCCAGCGTCTCACCACCTTCACTGTAAAAAATGTCTTCCTTGTATCTAGTCTAAATCTACCTTCTTTAGTTTAAAACTATCACCCCTTGTCCTATTGCAACAGGCCCTGCTAAAAAGACTGTCCTCATCTTTCTTATAGGTTCCCTTTAAATACTGAAAAGACCTCAGGTTTACAGAATTAGGTTAATAACATCAGGCATTTCTTATGTATGTTTGCTAGCAGGAAAAAAACAATGCTGATAAAACAATATGAGGTGAATGTTCTCTGGGCCTAATTTATGGCTAGTGTGCTTCAACTGAACTTCAGAGTTGAGAAAATACTGCACCTCATTACAAAAGGCATTGCCTAGTACAACTAGACATAAGAATTTCAATGGCATTTCAAAGGAATATTAAAATCACAAGCACCTTAAATCAGTGCTTGAATGGCAATTTTTAACTTGCATAGCTCAGATGTTTCTCCTGGCAGCATTTCCCTAATGTCATTATCACTTACTAAAATTTGATACCATCTACAACCTGAGCCTGAATTCCTGACACACAGTACCAGAGAGGTAAATATTATGCCAGATTAAAGAGTAGCATGTTTTGACAATTATGAAGACAAACGTTTCCCTTTTGCAATGAGGAAGTCTCAGAAAATATGTAAATACTTAGGCAGTTAAATTGTGTGCAACTTATTCACAAGGGAAATAACTTAAATACACAGCCCTAAGCTATTGCAATGCCTTTGATTATGTATAGTTCTGTCAAACAAAACAAAAGACATTCAGCTGCTTCTAAGAAACTTCATACTGATTTCTAACCTGAAGTCATATAACTTCAGGCTGTGATCCTCTCTGATCTCTAGCTCAGTGCATTTGAGTAAATAGCTGCGCAGGAGACCTCACATGTTTCTTCAAGTAACAGACAATATTCTTTTGAGTCAGGATTCAATCCATCCCTAGTGAAACCTATGCTCCAGGGGTAGAAAACTTCTGCTAGAGCTCAGTTGTTGCCCTAAGTTCCCATTCGTAGACACTTCCAGTGCACAAACCAGCCTGGTGTTACTAACTCCAGTATAAAGATGCTTGAAATTTGCTTTCTGCTGATTACAATCTATTAATCTAAAGTCTCATCACAATTCTAACTGGTTATGATGCATTTTTTCTTTCTTAGGCTGCACTTTTTCCCTACATTCTCCACTGAATTCTACCGTATATCTGTGGTGGCTGTGGTCAAGAGTTATTTTTATATACATGGATAAGGAAGTGGAAGATATTCTTTTTTGAAACTTTAAAAAGCTTTTAAAAGCTAAAAACTAAGTGGATAATATAGTGACTGCTTAGAACATGTATATCACTGTTTTTTCACGTTCATATGCACATGCTATGCACATCACCTGGTATTAAGAATAGAATACTGAAATGTTAATAGTTACATGTCAGCTTCCCATTTTTTTAGATTGTGATTTGCTGTGCAAAGTAAAGAAAAATATAAAATACTAATTCACACTTCACTTTGGCTAGGGATCAAGTGAGTGTTCAGCCACAATTTGCACTAGTTCTCACTTTGTTGGATTCTTTCTTGATTTTTTCTTTCATTGTTCAGTAGAAGAATTATTAAATTTATGATTATTTTTCTTCCCTCAGGTGAATTCAAAGAATATAAAAGTGGTAAAGCTAAAACATTATACAAGAATGTGTAAAGGTAAGGCTACCTGATACAAAGACAATAGATGACTTCATGCAGGGCGGGTAAAGTAGAGAATCAGATAAGGAAAATATGAAGTAAAGGGAATTTAGAAGGAATTTATTACATTGTTTTTAATTATTTTTTTTGCTAGGCATGGCTGTTGAAATTTTACAGTACATCCTTAATCATCTGTACAGGGCTGCTGTACTAGGCAAAGCTTTTTGCCATCTTACTTAACGTGTTCTGGTAGCAACAAGTGGTAGTAAATGTTAGGTAGTGGTCAAACCTGACAGTCAAGAGAGGTGAGACTGCCACAGCTCCGTGCCCCAGGCCCAACCAACAATGAGGCTGAGCACGTATTCCCAATAGGCACACAGGCAAACACATACAACACAGCATGGTGTATACTCACAGCCAGCTGCACAGATCAATACCCATGGAACTCATGCAAGAACAAGCAGCACAATAGCTGTATCCAGTATCTCTCTCTGGCTGATCAGGAGGAAAGTTGATTAGTAGGAAATATACACATATGTACAACTCAGATCCCTCCAGAGGCTGGACTCAGACTCCCAGACTGCCCAGCATCTGCGCCCTGGATCCTTGGTATCTCCTGTTGCTTATACTTGGACAATAGGAGCTGCCAAGGCTGCAGCCCCACTCCAGGTTCTAGTCCAGATCCCTCACCCAGACACACACACGAGCCTTTCACACACATCCACGGGTGCACATACAAACAGATCTCCCTGTTGACCTCCAGACCCCAAAGCCTCTGAAGGACTTGGCCTGAATTCCCTGATCCCTTCAGCAGCCAATTCCTCCAGTCATTGTGGCTCACAGAAATATACACACACACACACACACCCCTGGCTCCCAAACCAATTCACCTACTCACCAACTAGTTCAACTTGATATTCACTAGTGATCATATGCTGATATAAGTCCTTACTGCAGCTGCTAGCACCCCAGATGCATGGGCCCCAATGACCCATGGTCCCCATCGCTGCTGCTGCACTTACACTTCTACACATGCATGTGGAACAGCGAATGGAGTCCCTTACCCACAAGAAGAATCAGGAACGGAATTTAATGAGAAGATGGCACAGACTGCAATGATCAGGTGCAGGACATGGCCAAACAAGCATACTGACCAAATGCCAGTCTGTAGACAACTTTATGCCCTTCTTCTTCTAGTCTTCCATGCCTGTTCCTTCCTAAAATACCTTTGGTAGCTACTCTAAGCACCCCATAATAAGTTTCATACAATCCCCAAATGGTCTTCCTCTGCATTCCACAATGACTCCCATACCACTGGGCTAAACCGTCTCAGTCTGAAAGGAGACCTGGAAAGCCTCTCCTGCAGACTCAGGGATGGGGACCACCCCTGGCCCACAGGGCTGAGACTTCCTTGTGACAGCCCAGAAAGGGGTTGGGGCAGGGGCTCCCTTCTCTGTTATTGGGGTTCCCTCACCTGTTCTTGCGCTTTTCTGCCCATAATATCCCAGATAAATTTCTCCTGAATGCTTTGTATCTCCAGAATGTAGTCACTATCTACCAGAAACAATGTGACCAAAAAACAGAGAGAGAGGTGTAGGTATTTTTTCAGCAATTTATATTCAACAGAATTCCATAATGTGGAGAAAGAAAATACAAGCCCTAAATGCTTGTAATGTCATTAATAGAAGTTGAGTTTTTGAGCCCACACCTCCCTGTAAGTTCTGTTTTACTTACGGATGTAATTTAAGGAACACTCTAACAGTCCAGCCACTTAAGAGTCACCTCAGTTTTAGATTTTGGTTATAACATCTCTATTTCTGTATCAGATTCTTCAGTGTCATTTACTAATGTGACTACTTTCTGGCTGGTACTGATTGCTCATAAATGCTTGTGACTTAGAGCGTTGACAAAATCAAGCTGCTACCTGCCTCTATTCCAGTATCATCAATATGTTCCCTAGGCCTATCAGATCACTTAGAAAGAAACATGCAGTGCTCCAGCTAGCTCCTAGCTCTCATCACCAAAGATTTCATGCAACACGGCAACGTGTCACCGTTGGTTTGATAAACACTTCATATTTTGCATGTCTGTCAGTACCAGTTCTATCGGTTCCTGCCATCACCCTTCCATATGTATAAGGCCCAGAATGTAGTGTTGGGATTTTTTGCTGGGAAAGGCCAAGACTGACAAAAGGTAGCAATGGTTTGGCTGTCAAACCTTCTTTAGAGGCTCGTTCTTCATTTCAATCTTCTGTGACATTTTCAGACTGGACAGTCATTAATAGTTTAGAACAACTGACACAACCTGATGGATAAAGTATTCCTTCTCTCCATCAGCTACTGTCTTATTTTGAATACACGTCTATTCTCCTTTCTAAGCCATCAAGCCGAGTGAGAGGGGCATGGACAGTGCAAAAGGAATGTTCTAGGAAGAAAGGTCTTTGGTATAGATTCTGTTCACCTCTTTGGCTGACAGTTTCCCAACCAGAATCCTCAGTGGTATTTTCGTATTTCCTTTGTGTTACCATGCACAACCTAGAGACAAAGGTATGCTTCTTGCCACTCAAACAACACAGAAGACCTTTTGATATCTTCACTATCTGTGGAATCAGACACCAGAAGAAATTATTACCCTACTTACTGAAGTCAGCCTGCAACAAGTGTTTATTTATCAAGAATCTCCCCAGTACTGAAAGTCCTGCAAGAAACTCAGTGCTTACTGGTCACCATTTAGAAGTGGTCATTTCCAGTTACTATAATACACTGATCATAATTATCATATTAAGTCTCTATATCCACCACATATTTGTTTGTTACTTATGCAATGAGCTTATCACATTTCACACAGGAAACAGGAAAAGGAAATGCTTGTCATCACCGATAAAAAAGCATAGCATGATTTCATCCTTGCTCTGTCACTGTTGTCAGCAGAAGCCATAACAACATTATCTTCAATGTCTCCTTATTGCTTTCATAAATTACGTGTCTTTGAAAGTGTTACTCAAGTTTGTCAACAGGAGAAGCCATGACAGCGATCAAAAGTATACCAAGTGTAGAGTATGTTTAGAGATGTGACAGAAATTAACATCAAGTTTTTCAGATTCCTTGAAGAAGACTAAGAGAGTTCATGAGACAGATACCTGATTTTTACATGGCTGTAGCATCATATCTGTTATCAGAAATTAGAAAATATTAAGATCTTACAGATGGGATTTTCTCTAATATGTTTCAGGGTTAAACCCATATCTACACTTCTCAGTTTTAATTAAAGGTAGCTTTAGCACTACTTTCTTCATTTGGTCCAGTGAAGGTCAAACAACACTTTAACAGTCTTGTTCAACCAGTAAGCATCTGCAAGTGTGGGCAGATAACAAGTTACAATGATAAACTAGACTATGACCTTGTTAGTAGGTCACAGATGTAGGACACTGGCTAACAGACAACTGAAAATTTTCTGTCAATATAATCTTATACAACCTAGCCCATCACAGGTATAAAGGAACGTGTCCTTTATTTTGGGTCAGGAGTTGGCAGTTGCTGTGAAGCCATTGACACACTGCAACTTCATACCACTCAAAATGAAACTATGCAAGACTGAAGGAGGGCAGAAAAGCTGTCCATGGCCAAATTAGGAAATCTCACTCCTTCCTTCATTTATCACTGCTGCTTCTTTTCTCATTTCTCACGAAGGATCCTCATGGATCCTTTGCTCTGCTGCTTAGTGAAACTCTTCACTGAATAGATTAAATTAATCCAGCATAAAACTACCCACCTTTTTTCTTCTCCAGGTAACCTTCTCTGAAATTAGGAAGTTGAGTCAGTTCCTGAGGGGTTGTCATGGTCATTGACTCAGAATTCATTCAAAAGTGAGGATTTTCCCCTACAGAATTGTGAACATGACTTCCCCCAACATCTATTGGCATCTATTTTTGATGGCTTTTGGAGATGATTCAGAGGAAGAAATGATTCCAATATTAGCAAGGCTGTATAATTAACCACATAGTATGACTCTCTGAATTAATTCTAGTCTGCTGCTGCTGGGAAAGGGTAGCTACCAAAACCTTTCCCTCCTAGCAAACATTACCAGTTTCTAACAGCCTCTGTCAAAAGTTTTGAGCTTTTGTCTTCAGCTGACTCATTGTTAGGGAGGGTCAAACACCCATTCATCATACTCTATGGAGAGGACTATAACTGGAATGACTACCTTGGAACAGTGAGCAGACTGAAACAGAGCTCCAGAGGGACAATACACCTCTGCAGGCTGCTGGCAGTGCCCAGGGCAGAGGCTGGGGCAAGCAAGATGTCCTTGCTTGCAGGAGGCATGCCCTGGCTGAGGAGCTGTGTCTCCAAGTCAAAGAACTATGTGAACAGCCATGCAGATTGTGCAACACCAGGGAACTTCAAAGAGATTGACAAGATCTTCACAGAGACCCTGCAGAAGTAGGTGTCTTGCATCTTAAATAGTATGATAGTCTGGATGAATAGATAACTACCTAGGTTAAAAACTGGATAATTGAGCTCAATGGGTAGTGGTTACCGGACCAATTAGGAGTGGGGTACTGCAAGAGGTCTGTCCTGGGACCTGTACTGTTTAGCATATTTATCAAGAAGCTACAGGTGCAGAAGTGCACTTTCATCAAGTTTGCAAGTGGCATCAAATTGCAGAGAAAAGATTATTGAGGGCAGAATTACCATTCAGAGGAATCTCAGCAGGTTGGGGGAATGGGCTGACAGCTACTTTATGAAATTCAACAAGGATAAATGAAGGGTCCCCACACCTGGGAAGGAAGACCCCTAGCACCCATGAAGTCTGGTAACCAAATGGCTTGGAAGTAGCACTGATGAAGAGGACCTAGGGATCCTGGTGGATGAACAGGGGCAAGGTGCACATGAGTCAGCAGTGTGCTCTGGCACCAAAGGCCAAAACTACTCAGAGTTGTATTCACAGGAGCAGAGCCAGGAGAGTGAGGAAAGTGATTACCCCTTACGTTTAATACTTGTCAGACCATATGTAGATCCCATGTCCAGTTCTGGACTCCCACAGTACAGGAAAGAAATGGGTAAAATGTAGCAAGTTCAGTGGAGGGACATCAAGATGGTTGAGGGCTGGAGCACTTAACCTGTGAGGAGAGCTGAGGCAACTGAACTTGTTCAACCTGCAGAATAGATAGCTTTGGGAACACCTAACAGCAGCCTTGCCGATACCTACGTGGATGTTATTAAGAAATTGAAGCCAGGTAACTCAGTGTTGCACCAGGTGGGGAAGAACAACGTGGACATTGAGTTGAAAGAAGAGGTGCAGACTGAATATAAGGAGACATCAAGAGAGTGGTTAAGCAGAGAAATATCTGGTCCAAAGAAGATGTGTCATCTCCAGCTTTGGAGGTTTTCAACCCCCAATTGGATAAAGGCCAGAGCAACCTGGTTGACCCATAGCTGACCCTGTCAGTGCAGGAGGTTAGACTAGAGATGTCCTGAGGTCCCTTCCAATAGGAATCATCAGTCACCTGTGACCATAAAGCAAGAAAAGAAGGTTCTTTATGAGCAATAGTGTTCTCTCCAACAGCACACCAAGTGTTGCCTATTGTCCCAACAACAAACAAATTGCATGCCAGATTGAATTTTCAGAGGAGAGGAAATTACACCTATTGCTGAGGTTTTCTTAATGTAGCTGGTTTTAGAAGGGATATAATCTGCCTCGTTTTATTTTGTGCTCTAGTGCCTCAAGCCACATGCCTCTTTAAAAACCTGCTTAATTCAAAGTGCTAGTTACACCTCTGAGGTCAAAGGGTCTCCATTTGTGTTTAACATAAGCATAGTCTTGAGTTTTAGCTGAACCGGAGTCATAAAGTGGAAGATACTCAAGGCAGTGTGTCCAAGGCAGGTGTGTTTTCCTCATATCTGTTCAAGCACACCAAAGAAAACAAAGATTTTTCTCATAATTTGTGTACCTGCAATCCATAGCCTCAAAAATAAGTGTCACAGGCAGCCGCATGTTTTGATTGACCCACTATTTCAGAAGAGATTATACTTTTAGGTCATATTGCTTGAACTGACTTGTGCAAGAGAGTTTTAAAAATCAGGTCGTGGTAAATATAAAAGAGCAGCGTTACAAACAAAACCAAACTGAACCCCACCACATTAAATCTGCTCAGGTGTGGCAAGGAAAATGAGTCAACTTTTCTAATCTTCAGAGTTTATGTAAAGTTCTAACTCTGGCACCTGAAACAGGAAAATGCATAACAATCAAGTCCCCAAATATTGCACATGACGTAGAGAGAGGACTTAGAATTCTCAAACTTTAAACATGCTATCATAAATATGCTCAAAGACACTCCAAGATTTTACAAAACATTGCCACATCTGTGGTCTATCTCTCCTTCCTAAATGCTCCAGAAGTGACAGATGCAGTTAATCAGAACTGACCATTAACTATACCTTATCGATTATGTTGGATTTAAAATACTCACTCTTAAAAACCAGGCAGGTTATCTTTCCCAAAATGTATGGAAAGTAAATATGAAAATCCAAAATTCATATGATGTTTGGTCAGAAGAGAATGCTGTGGGTTACAATTATATATCTGTTGAAGTAGACAATTCTGGGTTTGGTCTAGAATTATTTTATATAAATGATATTTTTCTTGGACTGATTTGAAAGCTTACCTCTAAACGCTGTGACTTTATTATGCTTATTACTAGCTTCACCTTCCCGGGAAGCCAAAGGGGAAAACAACATCTGTAAAAGAGAACGATTTCTAAATCAGGCCTTCTACATCCAGGCAAGCTGCATCAAAATAACAGGGCTTGCGGGCTTGGCACCCAGAAAGTGATCTGTGCTTTAAAAGTATTTGGCAGCTATGATTTTTACTGCCTGTCAGCAAGAGATCAGTGGACAGATAACCTCAAATGAGTAGCTGATTAGCCCATCCTTCAGAAGCCATCCCATAAGATTGCCAGCCTTGCCAATTATCACCTCTTTTTCTTCTCTTTGTATGAGGATGCTGAGGAGGTACAGCCATAAACCTAAAATCCAGATGTGTTTGTTCAGTCAGATTTCCTTCTGGCCTAATCAGGAAAAGATTCTTCTGCCTCACTGAGAACTTGCTCAAGCACATTTGATCCCTTTTCACTTTGGTGAGTGTATTGCATCACCTTGGACGCTGCTGGAAAGAACTGTCTGGTTATGTTGATTCCACAGACTTATAAATTACTACATCCACTATATGTATGTTCCATTGATTAGCTAATTTTATTGCAGGGTGTGCTACAAAACTATTGGGAAGACTCCGGAGTGACTGAGTTTTCACAAGCATAGTGAGGATTATCTCTAGCTGATAAAGAAAAAACCTTTGATCTTCAAAACTGCCTCAAATGAGAATGTGAGTTGGAGAAAACTGGCTGAAGATCAATCCAGATAAAATGGAAGAGAGACTATCTGACTGAAATTTGTGAGACATATCTAAAGGCTATGCTGGAATGGTGTGTTTCCTTCTGATTTGCCCATCCTGTGTCTAATAGCAAACTTCTTTTTTTTCATTCTGGCACAAGTTGGTTAGAGAGTCTTTTATCATCTGTAGCTGGTAGCCATTTTCTCTACAGTTCTTGGGCCCCTCTCTCACAGGGAGAGTTATTCTTGTGTATTTTTGGTTTCATTAGCAATAGCATTGCCTGTGAGATCTGATGGTTTTGCCTCTGCAAGTAAAGGGTTTCCTTTGCAGAGCTCTCAGCTCCAGACAACCCTCCAGCACACCTTCATTCTAGAAAACATAATTTTAAAAGATGTATTTTCACTTTCAATCAATGAAGCTTCATGAACAGAATGTTGTTTTCTCCTGGTTTTTTGATACAATGTATAGTAAAAGTGTTGGTTATTTAAAACTAAATAGTACATCTTTATTTTACACCAATTATAGCTATAACACATATATAATTGTTTGTAAATTGCAGTGATGTAAAATTATGTCATAAAATATAAACTAGACTAATTGCCACTAATAAAAGCCTTGGAATTTTCCTACAGATACATGCAATCCATACAGGAGGTTCCAATAAAACTGACTGAAAATCTGACCTTTCTTATTTTATGCTACAGATATTAGGACGTACGTATCTCTGGCTAACAAAGACTTCAAATAATGATTAAAAGCCTCCCATGACATTTAAACATTCTCCTCCCATAAGTCCACAGACTGCAGACCAGTCTCTGGGCCAAGTTCTGAAATTCTTACTCATTTCTTCAGCAAAGATACAATGCATTCCTTTTGCTTTTGCATTCCCAACTGAAGAAGGAGTCAATTTCAACACATTATAACCATGGATGAATTGAAAAAGAATTTCAGAATAAAAAAAAAAAAAAAAAAGACATCTGACTAGGTGTGATCAAATGCCAAGAGGCACAGGAAACCTTAGAACATACCACATTCAAAAGCACGTTTAAAGCAACTAATTCAAATTTCATTAACTGGCCAAGATTTTTACATTTTTTTGCCTCAATTCGAAGTACTGATTGTGGTGTACAACTTCTGACAAATAGAGATTATAATATGAAATGTCAATAATCTCTGTTTTAGCTAGAAAAAATAAGCTCTTCACAGAAAAAAAGGACTCATTCTGAAGATTTTAGCAGACCATTTTCTGTGGCAAGCTGTTATGGTAGTAGGAATCTGTCCCCTGTCAGAGGGACAGGTACTACATTGTCATTTCAGCTCCATTTAAAAGCTCAAGTGAGGCATGAGGTCCTGTATTATTTTTTTCACACAAAGAAAAGCTCTCCTCAAAGATAAAGACTTTAATATTAGAGATTTTTAAGCACTGCAATCTACATGGCTATTTGTAAAAAGAGTATAACGCCCATTAACTTCAAAGCTCGCTATCCATCAATACAGTAGAAAACAAGAATGTGTCAAAGTCTGGTCATGTTTAATTTGTGAGAAAACACATCTGTCGATTTCAGATAAGTCATCTTCTACCCAAGATCAAGTTTTTGGTTTATCTCTCCAAGTAAAAGTTACTTAAAATGGTAATGTTAATCATATTTTTTTTCCTTTGTTTTTGTTTCTGAGTAGTTTGTCACATTACCTGACTGGAAATTTTGAGGTGCTTTAAAGGATGTCTGGTACAATGCTGTTTGTTAGAATGAATCATGGGACAAATGTGAAGTCTGTACACTTTTTGATAAAGATATCACAGTGTGCCATGGCCCAACAGATTTCAAGACTCATTTACTTGGTTTTGTGTCACTTGAAAGTTTTCAAGTGGTTTTGCCATCAAATAAAAAGGAAAAACTGCTGATTCTTGTCATCTGTATAGAAGTGGTAAATTTGGGATTTTCAGCTGGCAAAATTTTTACAGACTGGATTTCATACTCTGCAACACTAGATTTTATCTGCATCTTACGGAGAATTTAACATTCATAATACAGTCCTTCAGGAAGTCCTACATATTTTTAGACAACTTGTATCTCAGACTTCAGTGAGATCAAAGCATTAACATATCCTTACTACATGATGCTAACTATGGTCCTTCCTTTTCTCTAACAGATGAGTAAGAAAATTAAATCCTGAGAGATCG
>JAVSBS010006805.1:0-15088 GCA_033124195.1 Coracias cyanogaster | reverse complement strand
GATTTGAAGATTTTGGGACCCATAGTATAAAAGGAAAAAGGCTTGTGGCATTGACTACTTTTCTTGAGGGGAATAATTCAAGAAAAAGAAAGCACAACTGTGCTTTACCCTGAAGCTAGACAGAAAAAAAAAAACCCATGAATTTATTAGAAGAATCTGATTTGGCTATGACTGAAGGACTAGATAAAGCCAAATCAGATGTAAGACAATAACATAAGAGAGGTCTTACTTCATCAGGCCAGTCTATCATGCCCAATACTGTCTCAGACAATAGGAGATGCTGTTCAGTGAGAGAACATGAGCATGGCAACTCTCTGCAATTCATTCTCCTCATATGCTCCCAGCATCCAAAATTTTTGTATTATAGATGTTAGAGGTACATCCCTGTCCCTTTAATATCTGCTTATGGCCCTCTTGTCCATAAATTTGTCTAATGCCGTTTTGAACTGCTGGTTCTACAGTCTTCCATGGCAAAAAAATTCAGAATTTCACTGTTCATGGTGCAAAGGAAAAAAAAAAAAAGTTTTGCCTGTTTTGAACCAATCTCCTTGTAATTTCAGCAAAAGCTCCCAAATCTAGTATTGCAGGATTTGGTGAATAACACTTCTTCATCCGGTTTGCCTCTTGCCCTCACAATTTTGTAAGTGTCACTCTGAGAGAATGTATTCTGTAGCAGAATTAGAGATGGTAGCAGAATTACAGATGGTAGCAGAATTAGAGACCCAGGAGAGTCTGTGTGCTTTTTCAGCCTTCCATGGGTGATAACATGACCCTGCTTCTCTCAGTTGTACAAACTACCTTTCTGCTCTGCATTGTTGAAAATGCTGCTTTAATTGATGTTCGCACTGCAGCTGGCCTGGTGGGTCACCCACTGAGCAGAGTGAGGATACTGCTGGCTCCCACCAGGCTCCTTCCCAGCCCCAGCGTGCCCCAAATCTGCCCCCTGTTCTCCAGGCCAAGAAGAGCCTGGCAGCCAGCCGGGGAAATCTTATTATGTAGGTGATATTCACCAGGGGAGCACTTGGAAGGTGCATTTTAGTTTTATTTAAATGTTCTGGTTTCTACTGCCATGGGTTTACTTGTGTAAAAGCCTCATATTTAATACATAGTAATGTATGAGCTTTCCAAATGTTTTATCTACACTTCTGCTTCTACTCTTCAAATTGTTGATTTTATCTTTCTCTCTCTCTCTTCTTCCTCCTTCTTCCCACTGGGAGAAGATGATGTCTCTTTGTACAAGACATTAGTGTGTCTGTGTCAGTGTTTGCAAGCAGTGTGCAGTAAAACTTTTAACTATAATGCAGTTTAGTCAAGAAATAAGAGACAAAACACAAAGGCTGAGACCAGCACCAAAGCTAGAGGTTTGATATTAAATACATTGCAACTCTTTCTTTCTAATATTTTCAAGTAGGAAATAAATCTACTTTCTGCTGAAAGATAGTTCTGCCTTTGAAGATAGAATAACGTTTACATAAATGTTAAGGTCTTCTTTAATGTAGCTTTCATTATCTCCTATGTTCCCCATTTCTCTGAAAGCCCAAGTGACTGATGTCAAGATCAAGGGAGTCAATCAATGTAGATACACTCCAGGACCCAGATAGGATATAAATCACCCTTACTCCTAGCCACAGTAGACACCTAACTGAAGGACAGAAGTTTACATATTTGCTGTCCTTGTGGGGGAGGCTAAATTTCCCAGCCACTTACCTCACGGGAACCCCTCATTCATTAATGAATTGGGGTGCTTAGTATCACTTATCAAATAGGCTAATCAAAGTTTGAAAGAAACCAGCTCTTGACCACTTCTTGCCCTTTGAGCACTCCAGGGCCACCTCCCACCCCTAGACTTTTATCTAATTAAAGTTAAAGAGGGGAAAATTAATCCATGGAAGAAAATGAGATAACAGCCACCATAGCAGACCATCCCAGCATCTGGTTTGGCTTTCATCTATTGCTACCTGACGATTAACTCTTCAGTGACACAGGAACTCTATTTCATGGGAGCAGGATCTGTCCCTTCACACAATGATAGGTGTATTTTCATTTTTCACTGCTCCTTGCAGTTCCTGTATTTGTAATGGGTGTGGGTGAATTAAAAAGGTCATCCTTTACTCTCTCAAGCTTGACTTAGTGCTGTTTTCACTTGCAGAATACAAAAGTGAAAACTGTAATTTATTACAGTACTAGCTATTCAAGATGTTTTGCTTGGATCCTGTGCTTGCAATTGGTTACCAACATTCCAGCCCTTCTTGCTTTTGTTGGCTACTAGTTTATAACCCTCAATTTCATTCTCTAAATCTGTGTTTTAAAAAGACGTTTCACAATACAGGGTTGTGGGTTTTTTACCTTGGAAAAAGTGTGGAGTGTCGCCTTTGCAGATTCACTGCAACTTTTTTGTACTACTTGTGTTCCTATTTAGTGTTCTTTTGTTTTAAATTCTTTCCCTCTTTTTCAAACCACCTGACTGCAGTATTTCTGAAGCCTAAAGGATGTTCCTTCATGATCACTTGAATTTTTGGCACTGTAAATATCAAAACTAACTCAACTCTGGTAACACAGCAGTCATTAGCTGCACTGCAAATGGAGAAAGTTGCATTTTCTGGGGTACTTGGGAGTCCCGGGCTGTGGCCACACAGCAGCAGCAAGCTGCGCTCTTCCAGCAGCACCTGCCAGCGCTGGGGTGCATGGGGCAGCTCCAGCACACATCCTCACTGGCATTTCGGGTTTCGGTGCACTGAGAGAGCAACAGCAAAAAAGTTCAGTTTTCTTTCTAAAAATACTCTGATATTTTGAAGGCTGCATTTGTACTTCTAGTATTTTTAGCAAGAAGCTTTGGATTATAAAGTCTGTGGGATAGGCACAAATGGCCAAAATTAGAAGTGTTGAGGAAATCCCACTTATAGTCTACACTGTCCCAGTATTGTAACTTGCACCTTGAGGCACTCAAAAGTAAGTTGAAGTAACCTCACTCAGACTCCTTTCTAGGGAATGAGAACTGTTTTAATTATTACATGTTTATATTGCTTTGGAGTGGGCCACTGTCACTAGTTTGGTTTTGGTGGTGTGGTTTTTTTGTTGTATTTTTTGTAAGCCTACAACGCCCATGTGTATCGATAGTGCTATAGCCATTAGTCATTAAATACCTTACAAGACTAACCTTAATATTGTCATTACTTAATAATTGGCATTCTGCAACATAGTTAATTACTTGCAAATGTTAGTAAAAGATAATAAGGTTCAAACCTTTTCATCTAAATCAAAAAGAAGCCCCAAGCAAGCTTCCAAATCTCTTCCAAACTTTGGGAAAATTTTAGTCCATATCAATGTCTGAACTAATATCTGGCCTTCCCTTTAGCTACCCGAACTAATCCATCAGACCTACAATTTAGAACTATGACCTGCAGCTGTTTGGTTATGGAAGGGACATTGGTAGGACTTTAAAGGGGGATAAATGAGCAGTGAAAATGAGATTCAGTAATCCCCCTGTATTATAAGGTATTTTGCACAGGGTGGGAAGGAGCTGGGGCTTTTGCTTGCTCTCCCAGCCCAGGCAGCCGTGGGGGGATACCAGCAGGGATACTCCCTGGGCTGCTGCCTGCTCCGTGCCCCCCGCAGAGGCAGGCAGCAGGAGGTGTCTGCCGAATCTCTACTACAGCTCCCGTGCCAGTTTGGGGAGTTCACCAGGACCCAGTTAAACTCAGATATCAATTAATACCAGCTGCTTTGCTCTGCAGCATGGACAGGTCCTACTAGGAATGGGAAAATTTGTAGCTGGGAAATATGCTAGAGAGAACAATTCTGTACTGGTAGAGGGATAGGCTGCTAGCTGTAACGGGTCTTTTCCATCTCTAATTTCTACATATTTAATTTATATAGGGCACTGAAAACTTAAATTGTAGCAAACTTTGGTCACTATCCACAAGAGACAGATTTGCTCCAGTGACCCAAAGGCGAAAGTTTCTGTATTTCATTAGCAGCCCCGTACAAAGGCAGTCCCTCACCAAGGTTTCTATATCAATAACTAAATACCACTAACCTTTACAAGCTACGTGGTAACATTTCCAGTCCCCAAATTCTGAGTCATTTCACAAGCAAAGGGAAATTAAAGTTTGTCTCAGGGATAAAAATGGGGCTTCTTCAACATTTTGTGCTAGATATTTACGAATACAATTATTTTTGAAAGACAGGGAAAAGGAAAGCAGGTTGGACCATGACTCGGTATGTTTAGGAGGATGCATTAGGCACCACTTCTATGGGGCTTTTCCCACCCTCTCCTGTGACTGATTGCAAGAGAAAATTCTTCTCTCCCTCTTGCTGGCAATTTTACATCTTCTACTCAATTACCCACTGGAATGTCCCTTGGAATTCCACCCAGAATCCAGAAGTTAAGAGTCTTGATCTTGATACTAGTGAAACTTTTCAGTAAGATAAAAGTATTTCCGCACATATTTTTTGAGCATGCACAAAAATGTATACAGGCTAAGATGGTAAAATGCTATTTAATTTCTATTAAAGGTAAAAGTGTGGAAATAACCAAAAATAAGCTACTTAAAATAGCAGTTGGTGGTCAGTATTCGTGTCAGAGGTGGTCTTGTTCTATTTTATTTTTTTTTCTTTTTTCCTTTACCTACAAGCTAAACACCACTAAGCCAGAAACCACCAACCAGTACAGTCTCACAGTAACAAGATATTAATAGACCATGGAAAAATCAACATATAATTTTATATTATGGTGCTTACGATAGTCCCTGTATGTTTTTTTTTTTTTTTTTTTTTTAGTTCTGACCTAACACAAGAGAACGCAGTGGAGTAACATGCAAAAATATGTGCTCATTTTAATTCATAATATGAAAAATTACCAACAATATTTTGAATAAATGGTGTGTTTTTAAGGAACCCTCACTTCAATCTTTTGTTACAGAAAACTAGGAATTTTATATACAAATATAGGTGGTGTTGCTTTTTGTTTAAACAAACCTATCATACTTTAATGCAGAGAAGTATATAGTAATCCTCAGAGTCTATAAAGTGGCTTTGAGATTGTGACACATCTCCTACCTCCCGAGGGGGCTGTCTATGGGCCTGCATCTCCACCATTAGTTACATAGGCTCCTCTCACACATGAGCTCCTTTTTGTTGTTGTTTTTGCATACATAATTAAATACACAAATGGTTTCATTAGGTAGCAGGGAATGCACTTGCATGGACCTTTGAGGAAGTCACCCACGTACTACAGGCAACTAGGCATCTTCAAAATGGGTGCCTAAGCACTTCAGTGGTTTTACTTAAAGTTTTCACTGAAGTTCCTATGTTCTGTAATGGCCAAAGACATGGACTGCATTGAATCATGCTAATGCCCAACCTGCCCTTCATTTCTACACATACTTTATTGTTTCCTGCCACATCTTTTACCATTGTCCCTTCTTGCACAGATTCCCTTCAGCATCAGTGGCTTGGAATCACTTATTGCTACATTTTCTAATCTTTTTGTATCTCCTAATCCTCATACATGGCACACAGATGATTTTTTTATTATTATTATTATATTGATCAGTCTCTTGCCAAATCCGGAAATAATAGAGGAATTTTCTGGTTAACAACTTGGAAAGACCTTAATCTGCATTTGACTGGCCCAGTTTCCTTGTAGAGGTATGCAAACAGTTTAGCAAACTTTCTGTCAGTCATTGCCTCTTGGAAGGACTGAAGCTGGTTCAAAAGTGCAGAGCTCTTCCCTGATTTCAGGAGTGTCAAAATAGCAGGAAAAAAAAAAAGAAGGAAAAGAGAAAGAATACAGCTCCTCCAAAACCTCTCCCTCTAGCAATAAAAAATGAGCTTGAAAGGAAGAATCCCTCAGCAGGCAGGATTGAGAGGATAAGATGTTATACGTATAATACCATTCTCACAGGCAAGCCAAGAGCTGCACTCAGCGTGCAAAGGTAAAGCTTTAGGTCACAGCAGAAATGTCAGAATTTTCAAAGAATTCTGGATACTCCAAGCAATGCTTTGGAGCCAGATGTAACGGGAACAGTGACTGGGGCTGAATTGCAGGCTTGCTCCTAGGACTCCTTGGGTTTTAAGGATGTTTTGCTGCTGTTTGTATTCTGATCCTAAAACAAGATTAGACACTTGGGAAAACACTGTGTTAATCTGCTCCACAGTGATTCATGCTGGTCACCAGACTGGAGTGGAGCCCTGCTGAAAAGCTTTAAAACTAGGCAACAATATTGGAAGCAGAGCCAAACCAGCAGTGTTATTTCTAGGGCTGAGGGCTTCATTCCAGAACTACTGTCTCAAGCAGCACAGTCTTCAAAAGTTGTCCATTTAATACTAAAAATTACCATGATTTGGGGGTCAATAAATCTTTTTTCTTTTTAAGTGATAAACCACAAAGTGCCACATGAATTGATCGACTTCATGTTGCCATGGAGTTTGTCATCTTCTTTTTTCCACATAGTGAAGTATTTCATTCTGCTCTCTCCTTGAAACTTGGAGGAGTTGGGTTTCTCCCTCTCCCAAGATAGTTATCATTGGCCAGTGCATCAAACAACTTCTTCTAGTGAACTCCAGCCACAGAACAAATACACCACCTACCAAACCAAAGGCGCCCTCTTCAAATCACAGTCCCTTTTGGCAGACAGCTCCTCTCATACCATTATGCCCAGAGCAAACTATAAATTTTTTGCCTTGGATGCTATTCGCTACCTCAAGTGCATAAAAGTAGCTATTACAACTAGTTTATTAAATAATTACGAACTTTTAGAAATGTATTGTGCTGTAGGTGTAACATATTCCACAGAGATAGTTTCATATAGCTCCATCTTTTATCTTTCAATATTCAAGACTGGCCCTCTAGCAAGTGTGAAGCCATTTCTTTATTGTATATGCTGATGCTTTTTTTCCATTTGTTTGTTAGTTTTTTTTTCCCTTTTCTTGTGTTTTTTCTTTCCTGTTTTGCTTGTTTGTCGGTGTTTAGTTTAGGGTTTTTTTTTGCCTGTGTGGCCTCTTACATTCCTTCCGAGCTAAGAAACACATCTTACCATTGCAGGAAACATCACCTCACATGATTCTATGTAAGGAAGAACCTCACCATTGCTGCCTTAGGTAAAAGGTAGATTTGAAAATACCAGGTAGAGTTAATATCTACTGAAATAAAAACCTCACTAAATTGTCATAGGACTTTGTTTAACCCTGAATGGTTTTGTCTTCAGATTACTTTAAGAGGAATTTGTGATGCTATTGAAGGTGTGGGGAAGTAATAACTCCTCCAAACAACTCCTCACTGTAAACTGCCTGAAGAGCTATGATTGGAAGGGTACTTTTTTTTCCCTCCTTATTTAAAATAAAACTTTCTTCCACTGGTTTAGAACAGGGTTTGAACTCCGTTGTTCTGTACTATCCATTGGAATTGAGAATCTGATATAGTATATAACATGGTAGATTATCCAAATCCCAGTTTTTGCAATCAGACTGAGCGGGGGACTTGTCCCTGCACAGGTAGTGGATGCATCAACAGGGTATTTTTACTGTAGCAAGTCCCAGATTCAGGTCTGAAGATAAGCTGCTTTCTTGTCTTGCCTGCTTTTGTATGCTCTAGCTAACCTTCCTGGAGCTCCTGCTTAGCTACAAATAGAGGGAAGAGCTTTTTCCCTTCCTAAGCAGTCTTTGGTGGGGAGGCTCAAGCATCTTCACTGACAAATGTAAGAAACTGTAGGAAACTGGTGAGAAAAAAGCAATTTACATAAATGCCCTGTCTAAATGAAACAAAAAAGCACAAGATTTGCAGAGGAAATCATAGTCTGAAAAAGTAATTGCACTTGTTTAGACTAAATACAAGGCAGCATTTTAATGAACAAATAAAACCTTTGGCTAACATTATTTATTTCTCAGCTTTTCTCTTATTTTATATTTTCTCCTCAGGTCCATAAGCCCCAATAAATCAACCTGTCAAAATAACACATGCACAGGATAAAGCTGTATCTTTGATTTTGATTACCTTGCTTATGGTTGCAATTTAGGTAGCTTTGATTTGAGCCATTGTAGTTCCTGGGGACTTGGGTACCCTTAAACTGCTGAGAAAATCTCAGTTCTTACATGGATCTGGTTAAGTTGTTGGTTGATTAATGGATAAACATATCTCTTTTTGTTGAGAAATTAGTTAAAAATATAATTTTGCAAATATGGTGTTGTGCCTACAATGTATCATTGCTCTTTTATAGGAACTATGTACTTACATCTTAAGCTGGAAGAATTTACTTATGAGGGGGATAGGTTTTATCTGTAAATACAATTCCAAAACATTCAACAGAACTACAGGAAACATAACGGAAACGGACCCGTTACATAGATACTGCAAAACTGACACTATTAATGCAAAAATTTCTTGGAGTCCCTCAAATCAGCAGTTGAGTTTGTATGTCTTAGTACAAACTTCATATAACAAAAATATCTTATTAGCAGAAATACCTTGCTCGCTAATCTAGTGGTACGTAGACACTACATGGGTTTCATATTACATGGCTGTAAAGCTGTATTACACCTTAGTAGCAGCTCTTTGCATTAAAACAGAAGAAATAATGCTAAAACAATGGGTTGTGACAGAATGTGGAATGTAAAGGGAGCAAAGCATCCTTGAAAGGTAAGGAGGCCCCTCACCCTCCCTGCTTGTAGGTTCCTTTTGACAGGAGTACGGAAGTACATGGCTGAAGTGACAGGGGATAAGGATGTACCCAAACCATAACTGCCACGGTCATGGAGCATCAGGATTAAAATAGGTGCAAAATGAAGGAGGTTTTTAATATTTCAAATTTTGATTACTAAATCAAGAAGTAATTCTTACTTTTGCTTTGACTATGAGTAGTAAATTGTAACACTAGTAGAGGACAGGTAGATTTCAAAGATGTGTTTTAGTATGGCCATATATTTCATGCAACATATGTATTACAGTTATAGTACATATAGAGCAAATATTTTATAAATAATTGAGACAAATGTTAACAAAGCAAGATGCTTATTTACATAGGCAAAAATAAAATCTGTATGTGAAGATGCTGTTACTCCACTTACAAAACCTTATGCCCTTGTGCATGCAATTTAGTAGCACAAATGTAACTTTGGAGGAGCTGTTTTTCAAGTAATCTGGAGCTTCTGGATTTCTGAAAATCAGGCTTTTAGAAATGTGGGATTCTTTCCGTGCATCCTTCTGGAAAGTTCATTCTTCTAATTTAAAAACCACAGCAGCAACAGCTGTCTTATGGTTATGCATGACAGCTCTTCTGTGTCTTTCTCCTTCTCCTCACAGTTTGCCATTTTTGGAGTCGTTAAGTGCAGCCTGCTCCTGCCTGACCCAGCAGGGTATTTTTCCCTATGCCCAGTCTTTCCAGAATCACACTACAGAAGTCAATATCTCTTTTTTTGAGGGAGTGGGGGAGGTAGAGGATAAGGGGAATGTTCTCCACAAACTCTAGCCTATCAAGTTTTTCTTGGAGTTCCTCTGGTTTAAGTAGAGCTATCATCAACACTTGCTAAGTTACACCACCTTAAAGACTCATAGAGTGAGTTATAATGCATGTTTTCTATAAATCATGCAAAGACATGTGCACTGCTTGTAACAGTTGTGTACACCTTCATGCACAGACCTAAATATCTATGTGTATATGCACAAAATTAATCAAAATTGGTGATGGCAATTCCCATATAATGTTCTTTGGTTAAGAAGCATATAAATATATGAACTGGTATTTGGGGAGATGGGAGCATATGTCCACCTCTGTTAAGTAAGTGGGAAGTAGTGTCCTCTAGTGGCTAGCTCAAAGCTAAATGGGACAGGAGCTGTAATTCTATATATACTAACAAAATTTTAAATTCTTGCATTGCTGTACTGTGCAACCTAGAGGAAGTAATTTTCTTTTTTTCTATCTCTTGTCTTCAGCTAGAAAATGGTAGGGGGGAGGGGGAACAAGGGAAAAGCCAGTTGGAGAACCATACACTGAAATATCAGAAATATGTACACTGCTCAGATAGACACTTTCTTTTTTGCATCCCATCCCATGTTACCTTCTGATGATGCAGACTTCTTATGTGCATATTCACAGACCTTCTGCCCACCCTCTGCCATACAATATAGTTTGAAACCTACTACGGAAGGATGCTGGCACACTACCACATCAATGGTAGATTGATTTACTGTTGAAACTTACAGTAACTGAAGTTTCCAAAAATGTAAGAATAGACAAGTCTTTCCACATGTAGTAATTCCTTATGAGATGGAACTAATTTGATTAAAAGCTGGTTCTTATTCTTTCCTCTTCTGACAACATGATTGTTAGAAATTATATCCTTACATAGTCTGAAGTAGTCTTTAGCATCCCTTCTGGATGCAAGAAACCATGGGCTTTTGCACTTGTTTACAAGCAAAGGAAGTGGTGGTCTTAAGCACATACTTAAACCTAAGTGTGTGATTAATTTCTCCGTAGATTTGGAGTTTATAATATGAATGGAGTACTGTAATCCATCTATCTGCTCTTACTTTTTTGTCAAAAGACTTAAAGCTGTAATTTGAAGATATTTCTTATATAAGAAATGTAGAGTGTTAACATAAAAGCTAGCATATCTGGATGGAACATTATTGGTATGATTATTTGCTCTGTAATCTTAATTAGTTTCACTGATTTGTTTATTAAAATGAAAGAAATTAAAATCTACTGAAACTGTTGAATGAAGGGCTAACCATATTAGAAAGGAGCAGTTATGAACAGGACTTTTCCAGCTGCCCTTGCTAACAGGCAACTCTAAAATAACAGTGATGCCTGTCTTAAGTTTCTGCTAACAAGCTGATTTCTGACCAGAAGGCTAAAGTATTCTTTTTCATCTATTAAGCCCCAAAAGTGACAGTTCTTCTTCATATCCCTAATATTTCCTTTTCAGCTCACCAAGGCCAAAATGTCATCTTTTCTTGTAAAACAAAAAATCAAAGCCAAATGGTTAAAATGCAAAGTTTTGGTTAAACAAACAGTCAGTATTTCAGTGGTTTTATCTTCAGCCTGCAGAGCAACTAAACAAAGCCAAGATATTGTCCATCTCTTTGACAGACAAAGAGCCTCAGAGGTCCAGAATGACATGCCCGGGGCTGGCACGTGATTAGAGTAATTAAATTAAATAGCAGGAAACATGTTTTCCATATGCCATTGCCTGACCACACACAAACTGTAACAGTAAATCTTTTATATTACATTGGTTCAGGAAAATGCATAACCATTTTAAAAATGCATGATGCCCACAAAAGTAAAGTTAAAGGGAATATAGTAGCATACTCACCAGGCTCCCTGGCTTTGGTCATTGGCCTGAAATGCCAAACAAGTTCATTCCTTACTTATTATTAAAGGTGCAGCTCAGAATGCCCTGAACGTGTGAACATTCATTACTGGGTTTACACTGAGGAGTAGTGCTGATGCTCTGAGATTTTTAGGAGACGACATCCAGGAACATTGCCTATAAATTATAAATTCTGAAGACTGCAAAATGTAGGGAAAGAATTAAGAATTCAGGGAAAACAATCTCAGCACATGCAAAGCTGTCCATGAAAGTAAATGAAAAAATGTATCTCGCTGTTTTCTGGTGAAGTATGTATTGGATAGTTTCATGAGCATTTTAAGACATTCCATTTTCACTTTATCTATCTGCCTTACCCAGAATCCTCAGATCAGAAACAACAGAAACTTCAGTGCTTCCAGTTTCAGGTCCAGCACTGAACTATGCTATTAAGTTTAATAATTGATTCAATTCAATGAAATCAAAGTATAAGCTTTCAGCTGAAAAAATAAATGTCAAATTATCTTTAAAAAGTAGTATACCAAAGGTGACAGAACTTTGATGCTCTTGGCTCAATCTTTAGCAGTTACAGTATTTTTCAAATTATTGAAGTAAGATTCAAGATGTCAGTATGGAAAATTAGGAACTGGGACTTTTCTCATTTACTCCTTTGGATGCTTTATTTGCTAACTAATCTCCATTATTCGATCTGGAAAACTTGTGTTTAGCAGTGAATCTAAAATAAAAAAAATCCTGACAACAGTGTCAGGAAACTGAAAACAAACAACTCACGTTGGTAGTAGCTGGCAGAGCTCTTTTTTAAAAACATTTCTTTAACTGTCTGAACTCTTCTATTCCCTGAAAGGACCAGTGCATTTCAACCTAAATTATTTATTGGAATTATAGAATGATTTGGGTTGGAAGGGACCTTAAAGATCATCTAGTTCAAATGCTGGTCTTGAACACATCTAGTGATGGAGCACCCACGACTTCCCTGGGCCACTGCTTCCAGTGTCTCACCACCTTCATAGTGAAGGACTTCTTCTTAATTTCTATTCTAAATCTACTCTCTCCCAGGCTGAAGCCATTACCCTCATCCTATCACAAGTCCTTGTAAAAAGTCCCTCCCCAGCATTCTTGTAGGCCCCCTTTAAATACAGAAAGGCTGCAATAAGGTCTCCCCAGAGCCTTCTCTTCTCCAGGCTGAACAACCCCAACCCTCTGAGCCTGTTCTTGTAGGAGAGGTGTTCCAGCCCTCTTGGCCTGAACTTTCTATAAAATGGGTTAAAATGAGCACTTAAAAGGCAAAACAGTTAATGCCTCATTATCATCCTGTCTTCTGAGAAAAAAGACAATAAAGTTCTTTGCAGCAGGTAGAAATCTGGACCCTCAGGAGAGGATGGAGCTGCTCTCCAAGCCAAGGAGGGCTCTTAAGCCTAATTACAAGGTGTCTTGTAAAATATTTTACAGCTGCTGCTTCACCTCCTCTGCCTCCCCTCCATTACATCCCACAGCAGTGCCAGAGTGAGGAGGATGCCCCTCTGTCTACTCCCTGGATGGCCTTGGGCTCCAGCCACTGTCGCTTCCCTGCCAGAAGCCAACACTACTATGGGGGGGCCAAGTGTGTGTGTGAAGCAGCACTAACTAAAGGCTTGTGGCCCTAACCAAGGGGATCTCTTATGCCTTCTGAATGTCAGAAATGGGGTAAATCTGTAAAGCTTGGCAGAGGGGCTGGTACACAAAGGGAGACCTGCAGGATGGTCGTGGGAGGGAAGAAGGGGCTGGCAAAGCTTCTGGTGAGGAGCTATTCGCTGAAGGGGAGAAACACTGTGGTAGCTTTGGGTGTAATTGTTCTGATTTTGCGAAATATGTTACTGGAAGCAGCTCTGCCTTTCACCTCTTGGTGCTTCTGCAGCATTACCCATTTTAGGCACACAAGCTATGTGCTGCGAGGAGCCTCCCTCCCTGTGAATTATGACAGCTGCTTCAGTGGCAGAGAGGAAACTTAGCCTATAGAGAGAAACTGGTAGCATTTCTTTGCTCTTATAATGTTGTTGTGTACTTAGACCTATGAAAGCATATGAAATTCAGTCCAGTGGCTTCTGCCAATGTTAAAGTAATTCAGTGCTGCCCTCAGGGATGTCCTTGGTGAATTACTTGGACCAAAGGACTTGGACAGTTTTATTTTTCCCATCCTGGTTCTTACTCCTCATTCCAAAGACCTGCTGTAAGCACTGAGAACCTCCTCCAGCACTTCTCAGAAGCTGCACAACACAGGGATTGCGTCAGCAGTAGTAGTGACCATTAGTTGTTTATTGCTGACGCAACAGCACTCTAAGAGTGATCCATGGAGAAGGTAATAGCTGAGGAGTGGGTCTGTATGTTGGTAGGGGTCCAGTTGTGAGACAGCATTTTCCAGCATCTCATTCTGCATAGAGTATCTCAGCTGCATAGACAGCTGCAGGGATAAAGTCTCCTTGCTTTGTTAGGCCAAAGCTCTTAGTTCAATGGATGAACTTTGTAACATAGAAGAGCAAAATATGCATTATATTGGTCCTTCTTGACATAAGTTACTGTTATATTTCCACGATTCTGCAGGTTGAATGCAACCAACCTCTGAGAGATTGTGTCCCTCCTTTCTGACTTGCCAAATCCTCCAATTCTAAGCCTCTCACCAGAAAAGTTTTTTTTTTTTTTTCCCCTTTTCAATACTTAGCATCCATATGAAAGCAGAAGAAAGACAAAATAGTAAATACTAGCACTACATGAGTAGTAACTTACTATACATTAAACATTAAGTGCCTCGTTTTGTGATTTCCTTAATTACTAGCTGAAGTAATCATGCAGAAGAGCAGGCAGGCACAGTAGAGCTGATCCTGTTAAGAAGATGTAAAGAGCTTCCAAAACTTTTTCTTCTCTAATGTACCTAAGCCACTTGAACTAAAGCAGAATTTGAAAATGAAACTGAGTTAATGTGTTTGAGTCTTTTCCTTTCACTAAAAGCTGGAGAGAAAGGGCCAGAGAAGTGAAGAAAGGATTACCTCTTCTACAGGAGGGTCCAAGCTACTGTAACAGTGACATATAATAATAGCTAGCTTAAAAGCAATCATTTGAAATCCAGCTTCTCGGAGAGGACTTGGGAAAATGAGCAGCCTCCTTGATTTTACTGCATTATCAATCAACACTGGTAAGTAACAGTTCCTGTGCTCATTCTCAAACTCTTGCTGGGGGAATGCATCTTGCTCCTGTTCCTCTTGTCTTGTTGGTCCTGTGCAGCCCGTGTTTGCATTCTCAGAGCCTGCCTGAGAAGGGATGGAGATTCTTATGAAAATACTTGCTCGCATAGCACAAAAGGTAATGCTGCACATACTTTAACTGAAATTATTTGCATCCTTAGTAAGGCCTGATTACCTGCAGAAATGGCCAAGTCAGAGCTATTGAATTCAGGTGTTCTTGGGCGGAGCCTGTGGTGATGGCACCTGTATTCAGCACTGGCATTTTTTATTTTCCTTAGAATCATAGAATGGCTTGGATTGGAAGGGACCATTAAAGGTCATCTAGTCCAAGCCCTTTGCAGTGAGCAGGGACATCTTTAACTAGATCTGGTTGCTCAGAGCACCATCCAACCTGACCTTGAATGATTCCAAGGATGGGGCTTCTACCACCTCTTTGGGCAACCTCTGCCAGTGTCTCACCACCCTCATTGTAAAAAAATTTCTTGTATCTGGTCTAAATCTACCCTCTAGTTTAAAACCATTACCCCATGTCGTGTTGCAACAGG
>JAVSBS010006803.1:8051-18285 GCA_033124195.1 Coracias cyanogaster | reverse complement strand
CTGGACATGGGAGCTGCCAGGCACTTCTATCAACAGCTGCAGAAAATCCATACAAACCTGAGATGTTTTCCAGTTTTTAATGATCAGTTCAGCAATGTTGCCTATTTTCTGAATTTTCTTACGCATTTTATTTTTCTCAGTCCCCTGGAAAGCTTCCCTGTGCCTAGAAAAGCTTAATATTTTCTGTCTTGCAACCCTAATGAATAGTTGCTTATAACTAGTGAGAAATCAAAAGTTTTTATTACCTCTCTCAACCTTTTAGAAGTCTTTGGGTGTATGCCATTTGGCACGGTATATCGATGTATCAGTTTATCTGGACAGCCCTTCTATTCACTGATGAACTGGATGTATTTCCTTCACTTGGCATCTCAGTAACTTCCTTAACTGACAATCTTTGTGAAGATATTGACCTTGCACATCCTTCTTGTTTCCAGTGTTTTCTCTAAAATAGCTTCTTTGTTTCAGCACATTTATTTGAATTCCAGCTTTTGCTCTTCTAATTTTATTCACCTTTGGCGTTGCTGTTTTCTGGAGTTTGAGGACTTTATTTTTTTCCTGACTCTTCTACAGGGAGGCTACAGATGAAAATCCAGAAAGAAAATGCAGGCCCTAAGGATACTGCTGTAATCAAATTTTATTACTTATTTTGTTTCTGCTTCTAGCTATTACACTACGGTTTATCTTTGATAGGATCTACTGTTAGAAAATGCTCTTACATCAATACTACTATACTCTGATCCAATTGCCTCTTCACCGTTTCATTAAAATATTATTTTGACATTTAGGTCTAAATTATATTGTTCTGTGGTAAGCTATAATTAGCACTGACTAAGATTTGAGTGATTCACAAGGCTTAAAACAAAAAGAAAAAAATGCTCTATTCCAAAAGGGTGGGTTTATTTCCTCAATATTTGTGCAGATGGTGCAACAGATGTCTCCTGTCAATAACTTCTAAACTTGTAATTCTGCTCTGAACTTTTCTACATAAGTAGATGTGCAAACAGCTTTGTAATTTTTTGGCACAACTCATATTAGGGAAATACACTGATCTATACAGGAAAGGTGAAAGCTGATTTATGTTTATAAATTATTTTTGCTGATACTTCACATCTCACTGACTAATTTAGCAGAAATAAAAACAGCTTGCCTCAAATGTCACTGGAAAGTTGAATGCCGTGCAAAATATTCCAGGAACATTTTAAAACAAGTTTGTCAAAGCTTGTTTTCCATTCACTGAACAGGTTCCCCATGATGTAATTTCCGTGTCTGATGCAGTGATACAGCTCGGACTGGAGCTCTGAATTCCAAATATATTTCAAATTTTTCATTTTCATCAATGACTAGTTCTGATAAATACAGTTCAATTGTGCACATACTGTAGGTTGAATAAGACATATTTAGTAAATCAGAATTGTTCCCTGTAGGCGTTACGGTACCTGTGTTGGCAGGTGGGACTTCCTACATGTGTCCTTTGTGCTGGAGGAGGAGGGAACCCATCAGCAGCCCAGTAGAGATCCATCTGTTGTCTGTACCCTAGCCCTGTCAGCCCTGTACGACTCTGCACCAGGGGGATAGCATAGGCTCAAAACATATACAAAGATACTTTCATTTGTAAAATACTTTGTTTAGTTAAAATCACAATTGTTCAGCTTTTTTTCTAGACCCAGGTTGTGCATGAGCTTGCCAAACACACGTGGTGCTGCTGAACTTGAAGATTGCTTACACATTTAAAGTGCCTACATTTGTAAATTTTTCTACGTTCCAAATTAACCCTTTTTTGCTAAACTTTTTTATTTTTTGTCTTTCATTAGTGATTTTTATAGCAAGAATGTGACTCTTGCCTCCAGAATTTACTCTACATGTAGAACAAACTCAACAAGTAAGCATGTGGAAGAAAGTCTACACATCAGTACAGAAGGGTTCAGGATCCTGCAAGAGTGTCACTGGGTAGGGTAAAGGGGTACTTCTTTGGTGCTTTAAGAGGAAGCATTGATGGAAGTCACAGGAGCTTACAGTATAAAGGACACAGTAGTGAAAGAGTAGGTGGTGAATTACTGTGAAACTGTAGACAATTATTTAGCAATGGGAGCAAAGAGAGTTTTCATAAAGTCAAAGCTGTATGCTCCGCAAAACCAAAATACCTGAACGTTTCAAACAAACCAGCAAGCCAGTCACTAAGTAAATCTACCTTTCTTCTTTTGCTGAAGCTTTGGCAAATTGTCTGATGTTACTTGTAAGCTGTTCTTAAACCAGAAGTGTAAGACATACGGAAATTTTCATTACTACCAGGTCACTTCTTATTTGACAATAAACTAGAGCTGTGCAGAGAACAGTGATTTTATTTGATGAAACTTGCCATATGTCTTCCAGTAAGAAACCAAAAGTATGTAATTGTCACTGATGAATTTTTTCACTTTCTTCTATTTTCTTAAATGTCATTTGTAGAATTCATTTCAATTATTGTTATTATGTTATGTGAAGAAAAAATATTTTCAAGAAAAAGAGATTGGCTTTCCCTCTTCTTTTTTGTTCTTCTTTCTTTCTCTTTTGTTGGTTTTGTTTGTATTTTTTTTTATTTCTGTGCTTTCTTCAGCATGATACTTTAGAAGTATTGCAGATATCATAAAGGGTGTCAGCTTTGACAACAAAGTCATCTCATTTTTAAAAAAAAAGTAGAATTCTTTGTAAATCTACAATAAATATAAGCTTTAGAAATAGATATATGCTTCAGAAGTTGGCACAAGTTTGCATATGAAGATGTATGCATCTATGACTAGAATGACTAGGAAGAGCATTTGTCTAATGGTATTAGGCATTTAAATGTTGCATGCAACCACTCATGCACCTACCCTGCTTTTAAAAGTGGTGAGCTGATTTACTTTTCTCTTTGTCAGATGATACTTGAAGAGTTATGCAGACAAATGCTTTGATGTTATGCCAAAGATTAAAATAAGAAAGAAATCTATTACAATTTAAGCATCTAAACTTGTCAGAAAAGATCTTCTCTTTCCTTTGAATTTACTCATACAAAGAGAGAATGCTGCCCTGCATTGTCATAGAATTACAGAAGTATTGAAAGAAGGTATTTCTTCACTTTTTTCCATGAAAAAGTATTGAAATGAATTGGGAAGACACAGAATTTTCTGTGCTGTATCAGCATTACTGTGTTGAAGTGAGACATTTCAGGAAAGCATATAAATTAGAAGTAGAGAAAGATGGAAAAGAAACCAGGAGCACTTTCCAGAGGAGGGTGTTTGCTATATACTGAACTGCTCACTGCACCATTAGAGGGCCCACTGGGAGACTAAAGGTTTGATTTCTTCATGAGTCCTGCCAGTATTTATATTTTTTCTAACAGACTGGACTTACAAGCAATTATGCTCAAAGTTAATAAACAAAGTCATGTGATAAAATATGTCTGAGATAGGATCTGCCGGTCAGCAAGAAACCTCCTGTGTTAAACTGTGTAAATTATACTTTCAGTTGTGGACTCTGCATATGCAATATAGAATCATTTAGGCTGGAAGACACCTTTAAGATCATCTAGTCCAACCACAACCCTACTCTACTAAGTCAACTGCTAAGCCATGTCCCTCAGCACCATATCTACACAACTTTTAAAGACATCCAGGCATGGTGATTCAACCACTTCCCTGGGCAGTCTGTTCCAGTGCCTGGCAACCCTTTCAGTGAAAATTTTTTTCTTAATATCCAACCTAAACCTCCTCTGGTGTAACTTGAGGCCATTTCCTCTTGTTCTATCACTTGTTCTTTGGGAGAAGAGACCAGCACCCACTTCAGCCTCCTCTTCTTCATACTAAACAGTCCCAGCTCCCTCAGATGCTCCTCATAAGACTTGTTCTCTAGCCCTTTTACACACAAGCTCCATTGTCCTTCTCTGGACACAACCCAGTACTTCAGTGTCTTTCTTGTATTGAGGTGCCAAAAACTGAACACATTTTAGTTGAGGTGTGGCCTCACCAGTGCCAAGTACAGGGGCTTCCTAGTCCTGCTGGCCACTCTATTTCTGATACAAGCCAGGATGCCGTTGGCCTTCTTGACCACCTGGGCATACTGCTCCTCATATTCAGCTGGTTGTTGATCATTACCCCCAGGTCCTTTCCCACAGGGCAGCTTTCCAGCCACACTCCCCAAAGCCTATAGTGTTGCTTGGGGTTGTTGTGGCCCAAATGCAGGACTTAGCACTTGGCCTTGTTGAAGCTCATACAACTGACCTTGGCCCACTGATCCAGCCTGTCCAAGTCCCTCTGTAAAGCCTCCCTACCCTCAAGCAGATCAACAATTCTGCCCAACTTGGTGTTGTCTGCAAACTTACTGAGGGTGCACTCTATCACCTCAATAACATCGTTGATAAAGATATTAAACAGAACTGGCCCCAAAACTGATCCCTGGGGAACAGCACTTGTAACTGGCTGCTAGCTGGATTTAACTCCATTCACCACCACTCTTTGGGCCTGGCCATCCAGCCAGTGTGTAAAAAGACTTGGGACTCCAGGTGGACAGTAAGTTAACCATGTGCAGTGTGCCCTTGTGGCCCAAAAGGCCAATGGTATCATGGGCTGCATTAAGAGTTTGACCAGCAGGTCAATGCAGTTTCTCCTCCCCCTCTATTCTGCCTTGGTAAGGCCACATCTCGAGTATTGTGTCCAGTTCTGGGCTTCCCAGTTCAAGACAGACAGGGAACTGCTGGACATGGTCCAATGGGCTACAAGGATGATTAAGGGACTGGAATACCTCCCTTACAAGGAAAGGCTGAGAGCCCTGGGGCTGTTTAGCCTGGAGAAGAGAAGAGTGAGAGGGGATCTTATCTATGCTTATAAATATCTGAAGAGTGGGTGTCAGGAGGGTGGGGCCAGTCTCTTTTCAGTGCTGACCATTCATGGGATGAGTGGCGACAGACACAAACTGGAACACAGAAAGTTCCGCCTCAACATCAGGAAAAACTTCTTCACTGAGAGAGTGACAGATCACTGGAACATAGAAGTTGTGGAGTCTCCTCTGGAGACTTTCAAGACCTGTATGGGCACATTCCTGTGTGGAATCTGTTTTGACAGAGGGGTTGGACTGGATGATCTCCAGAGGTCCATTCCAACCCCTACTATTCTGTGATTTTGTGAATGTGAGACTAACAATAAGTTCCACAATATCGGAGAATATTGTGGAGAATATATTTGGCTTTGCAGTAAAGATGCAACCTAAGCTTTTGACAGCAGAACACAAAAATAATACAGTTGGCCAAAAACTTCAAGGAATACTATTAAAAATTTTAAAAGTATATATTATATAATACTGTATTACCTGTACTTAAAATGGATTTCTTTTTTGAAGTGCAGTACTTGAGATATTCTGATTTTTAAAATATCATTTTAATAAATTTAATTTTAATTTAAAAAATAATTAATTTTCCTGTCAGATAATTAATAATATTTGACTGTGTTAAAGTGCAAGATCGTTTATCTTTTTGCATTCTACATAATCCCACAGAAATCATTAACAGAAAGTATTTTGTTTATTGTACTGTACAGAGCAATTTGTAGTAGATGAATATAGTGTAGTCAAGAACACAAAATATGTAGGCTTAATGCAGGGTAACAGTCATAAAAATAAAAGATCATATGCTTCTACTAAGAATGACAGTATCTTTCTGCCTACCTACTTATTTTGCTAAATCTTAGAAGGAGGTAGTCACAGATCATAATAGCAGCAACTGTTTTTATCTGTTTAAAATGATAGTAATAGTTGAGACACAAACACCTAGGGAAAGTACATTTTATGGCTAGGAAGGCTAACCACAGAGAATAATCTTTATTTCTGTCCAGTGCTGCTTATTTTATTTTATCACTGAAGAAAAAATCTTTATGCCAAGAGAGGTAGAAATTGAAAATTCATGCTAAAAATGAGTTGCACAACAACCTTATTATTACACAAGAACTGCCTTACGAAGATTTAAGATCCCAGCGCCATTATTCTAAATTTTCTTTTTTATTTCTGTAAGCACTTATTGTAAGAGAAATATGAACAGAGAAGCATAGAGACTTTATTAATAATCATCCAACAAATATATGTGATTGTAGGATTGGATCAAGGTTGACAGTGCCTTTAGTAGTTCTTTTAGTCCTGCTTAAACTATACGAGGCAAACCTATCTTAAGGTGTAGTCCAATATGAGAATAAGCTAAATCTTGGAAGCATTTCTTATTCCCCTTCTTTTACAGAAGAAGATAACTCTTTCATTATGTTTAGAAAATGTGTCAGGAGCATAATCAGCACTTAGCTTTCAATAGTTCTTTTGAATGACATTAATGATACTTACCTGTATATGGAAAGAAATGCAATCACTGCTTAAGAATGAAGTGTATGTTACTGAATGGCTGTATTAAAGATCTCATTTGTTTGCTATTACAGTTTTAATTTTTTAGCATACTCTGAAATAATGGTATTCCTCTGGTAAAGATTAAAAAAGGACATTGGTGAATTAGTCTTCTCATACAATGTTTGCACTTATTACCCTTTATGTTTCTCAAGAAACACATTACCGAATACAGAATAGCACTTGGTAGAAATTAACAGAAGAAAAGTTCTTTATGCTGGTATATAGATTCCTTTCTTTATAGCCAGAGGAACTTTCTGAAGAATTTCCTAGGAGTGAAAATACAAGGACCAACAATACTTTTTCCTGGGGGGAAAAAAGTACATCCATGTTACTCAGTGACTCTTTTCCTTTTGCAGTCTGCATAATATATTGTTTTTAGTACTACCCCTCCAAACAGTAATAATTGAACCACAAATCCATATGCTGTTAAAAACGAAGGATTTTATTTGTTAGAAATATATTAATTAATTCCATTCTGGATTAAATTCAGAAATTGTATTTGTAGAAATACTTCCACATGTCTAAGAATCATACAGTTTTTTCAAAATTAACCCTTCTGCCTTAAACTTTGATATTTTTTGTCCCTGGATTATTCCCACTATTTTGACAGCTTTCAACAATGTTTTTATCTTCCTTTTACCAACTTCTTACTGCCTTCCACAAAGATATGAACATTTCATTTGTGCCATGTCCCCTGTTAGATCTGCTGATAAGTAAGCAGCAGGTTTATTGAGATGAGAGAACTGAATATAGAAGACTTTTAAATTTTTCTGAATAACCATGACAGAATACTGCTTAGAGTAGGGAAAATGTAAACGCTGAAAAATACTCCATTCATTAATGCAGTCACAATTCACTCAACACAGCATGGTCTTGATTCAGTAACCAGTACTGCAAGTAAGTGTAAGTGCAAGTTTTTCTAAGTGCTAGTTCTATTCTGTCCTATTCACTTCTGCAGCAGCTTTTATTTGAATATTTCAGGATACTGATATTAGCAATTGGTTGTCCTGTAAAAGTAGAAGAGTGTGTAAGGATTACACACTCTTGTGTTGGTCTCTTCTCCCAAGTAACTAATGACAGGACAAGAGGTAATGGCCTCAAGTTGCACATGGGGAGGTTTAGATTGGATATTAGGAAGAAGTTATTTACCAAAAGTGTGGTTAGGCACTGGAACAGGCTGCCCAGGGAAGTGGTGGAGCCACCATTCCTGAAGATGTTAAAAGAACGAGTAGATGTGGCACTTCAGGACATGGTCTAGTGGTCAGGGAGATGCTGGCATGAAGGTTGGACTTGATGACCCTAGAAGTCTTTTCCAACCTAAATGGTTCTATGATTCTATACTTCAGCAGAAACTAAAATGACATTACCAGAGAAGTAGCTATATTGAAGCAATGCACAGTAGATTAGGAAATGTAGAAGAAAATTTGACTAAGAGTATTCAAAATACCAATTAGTTCTTTAAATGTGGAATTCACTGGTCACAGTTGCATAGATTACTGTACTGCATGCAACATAGGCACATTACTATATTGCATGGAAATCGATACCATTTTGTCAAACATCCACTAGTATTTTAGTTATAAAATCGAACATTCAAATATTCACTCTATTAGTATCTCTGTTCAAGATCTTATGATCATACAATAAGGATCGTTTTTCAGTGGGTCCTGAAAAACCATGTTAAATCCACGTTAAAAGTGACTTTTCAGAATCCTTTCCTTCCATGCAGTGCAAGTGCTTTTATTCTAATTCCTAAACATTTGTAGCACTCTCTCTCAATACACTAGTGAAATAGAATTAATCTTCATAAAAGTATTATTCAGTGTAAGTGATGTATTTCTCATTTCTCATTTATTTCTCCACATATAAAAACTTAAGCACTACTTGATACTATGTAGTTCTGTTCTTTTAAAAAGCTAAAGCTCTAATCAGAAGATGGATCCCTTAGTCTACTTTTCTAGGTTACTCACACGTGAGAATTGATTTTTTTGTGTCCTAAAGGTTTTTTTATTCCGCTGTTTCTTTTGGAACAATATTTCAGCAACATAATTACCAATTACTTGCAATACCCAAGATTTTTTTTCCAGAGAAATCACAAAATGAATTATTAATGTGAATAATATTTTGCAGAAAAAAACCCCAGTAATACTGAATGAAAAAGCAGTGGAATTTGGGCATAGCCGTTTCCAGCTTCTGTATAAAGAAAATTCAAAGTCAGCTTTTTCTTAACTCATACTGAAGTAATATAAGCACTAAATTTGCATATGAGAGGCTTAGGTGGGTGTTGCATGTTAGTCAGAAAGAACAACTTGTTCTGTTATAATGCAAATTGAGTTTTGCTTTTTGTAAGTGCTTCACAACCAGATTTTATCTGCCTATTCTAAGCCTTGCTAAGAAAAAATACACCCACTCTCTGCTAAACTTTGCCCAAGATTGTTGTAATATTTACCCCCTCACATGTTCTCCCCTTTCTTGTGTATTGTCTGTGTCGTGCACTCTGTGGCAAAGATATCTTTGCCTGATAATAAGTTGTAGATAGCTGGATAACAACACTGGATAGTGGAAGATTTTAAGGCACCTAATACTTATTTAAGAAAAATTATACAGCTATTACAATCTGTTGTACTGGAATATATTTAGAAATGTCCATAGTACTAAATGATTCTTACTGTATCCATTTTCTTGGTATTTTAACTTCCAAATTCACAACTACAGAAATTAAAAGAAGCTTTTTCATCAGGTAAATATATTTAATGTACCTTGACTCTCAAACTGGAGTTCAGGAGTCGAGCTAGTCATAACAACTTTGGAAATAAGTTGCCAGTTGTACAGTTTCTCCTGAAAATAGCATTCTGGTAAAATTAATATTTGGAGTGACAAGGATTGGAAAAATAGTCCTGATAATGCAAAATGTCCCAGTTTAACCATTGAATGTAACAAGTTTAGAAATTATTTTTTATATAAAGCAAGTTTTTTGTAAACTATTTTTTCATAGAAAAGTGGGAGTTCTTAGTGAGTCATTTGCAGTAAATGAACTCTAAGTTACTTTGTGCGCTCTCAGGGCTGAGTTAAAGGATGGTGTTGAAGGTACGGACAAATCATTATAGTGCTTTGGAAAAAAATCAGTTCCTGTTGGTTTGATTTAAAAACCCAAACAAACTGACAAACCCAAATGTGACAACATTAATTTGTCGCACTATTATGACTTTATCTCCTAAGAAAAATTTATTTAAATTAAAACTGCCACTTGAACATTTCTTTAAATACAAAGTAAATAGTTTAATATGAAGAAAAGTTGCCTCTGCTATCTCTTAGTGTTTCTCAGTGTTCAAGTATCTGTTTTATTTATGTATCATTTGACATTTCACTAATAAACATTTCTCTGACAGATTGGGGCAACTTCTTCACTCAAAGTTGGGCCCACAGAAATGCTTTTAGATGATGGATGGAGTGTGACATCAAGTTTCGTCTTCAATATAGCTAAGAGTTTTACCTTTGAAATTATGCTGCAGCATGCACAGTTAGATACACAGATTCTCAAGTCCTGTAATTAAGCATTTATATTAAAGGTGAGCCCCTTACACAAGGACTACATTTTTATGGGATTGTTTTTCTACACTAGTGATTGATGTATTTGAATAATACAGGTTCAAATTTCCTGGAATATCAGCTATATAGAACTCTGTGTCTGTAAACTAGCTGAAGTTAAGCTAAACAAAATCCTGTTACTGTAACGGAGTCATTATTTGTTACCAAGTATTTAGGGTGGCCAAGCAGTATATCCTAACCATAGGATGTGCTTTGTTTGTGTTAAAAACTATATGCCCCTTTTTTTTTTCCA
>JAVSBS010006801.1:0-13389 GCA_033124195.1 Coracias cyanogaster | reverse complement strand
ATAAGCAATGTGAGCAAATTGAAGAACAAAAAAGCAGTGGCAAACTTAGACACCCTGACCTTTTAAGGAGCTCATTCCTTCCTCCTGTAATAGTGCAGTTCGGGGCAGGTCTACATCATGAGCTACGCTGGGAAGGGCTATTGCTGAACAAAACCATCCTGGCCAACCGGTACTTTTATTTTTTTCCTCTCTTTATAACGGAAGGTGAGGCTGGGGCTTTTTAAACCTGGTTAAATAACAGCACCCCAGGATGTGAAACTGCTGGCTCATATATTAGAACTGCTTCAAGCACTGGTTGAGAGAGACCATGTGTCATAAAATTGCCCGGCATCTGGTGGAGAATCCATGTAGCAGAGCATTTAATCACACGCTTGACTTAAAACACAGGGTTACTGCTGTTGTTGAACAGGTATGTGATTCCTGGGCCTCAGACTAAAGGCAACATAGAGCTTGGGCTTGAATCGATAGAATTTAAGACACGTAAAAAAATCGATGTTCTGTCTCAGTGCAGCTGGACAGCGTGGAACCCTCCTGGGCCGTGTCTGCGGAGGGAGTGAAGTGGTTCTTCTCTCTCACCTGGAAGTCATGGCTGTTGCCCCAGTTGTTGAGCGAGGCTACCTTGGAGTTGTGTGTGTATCCTAGGAGGATGTCTCGCCTCCTAAGAGGCTCCGTTTCTCCTCCTCCGCAGTTCCACCCTCCTGCTAAGTTTGGGGATGGGCAGCTGTTAAATCTAGAGTCGTTTTAACGATGGAATGTAGTCATAACACTATGTAAGCGTTTAGAAGAGCAGCTTTCTTTTCAAAGCCGTTAGTGACACAGTTAATGTTCTGAATATTAAAGTAAGACGCGTTTCTGAGTGGTTTTGGTGCTTCGGAAGCTGCTTGCTACCAAAACGTTGGTTCAAAGCACTCGGAGTCAATGACAAGCCAGGCTGGTGGGTGAGGAGCTGGCCTTAGCTCCTGTGGTGAAACCTTCACTCTGAACCTCGCTAGCTAAGCAGGGGCCTCGGTTCAAGAAAGCACGTTCTGGTAGGAAAAGTAGGAATGTAGCGCTTGTTGTTTAGCAGCTAATGAAGCATTTTTATGTGCAGCAGATGCTGCCTCTCCCTCCGCAGGTGCTGCTGTGCTGCAGGGTCTGCTCGTGGTCCCATCCGGCCGCCCTTGTCCTGCGCGGCTGGAGCGCCCAGGGCGTGACTTGGGCTGTCTTTATGAACCCTCTTTGTGTGTAGCAGTGTAATGGGTCACTTCTTGCTCTTTGGGGAGAGCTTTGCAAATCCCAGCTTAATCGTTGCTAGTTTACTCCATCTGTTGGTGTGTTGCCAGTGTTCGAGCCTGTGCGGTAAATCTCTGCGAGACATAAGAAAGTCCTTTCTCCTCCCCCATACAGGCTGAAATCTTAAACTGTATTCTGTTCTGTAAATCATTTATCTTCGTGCTTTTTTTAAAAAGTGGCCTACCTTTCCCCTTGAGGCCATTGGTCTTGAACGTATTTATTTTTTTGGCAGAGCTCCAGGAATGAATCATAGCCCAGAGCAGCCTCCAGCCTGAACTCCTCTCTATTGTTAATAGAAAATACTCGATGCAGTTGTTGCAACGTTTTGCTGTGTAAAAATTTTTCAGAGAAGAGAGATTGATTTCAGACTTGTTAGTTGCTTTTGAAGTTTCTGAACGGTATTTGGAAATGATTTCTTGCAGTCGTACAGCTGTAATCCGCTAAAGTAACCAGCGATTGTTGCATGGGAAGTTAGTACATGGGAATGTGTTACTAACTCTTTGTTGTGATGAGGTGTGTTTGTTATTTCATGAAAAATAGTCATTTAGCTTTTTATTCCCTTCATAACTTTCCTATTTATACCTTCCAGCTCTATTTCCATACCGCTTTATTATTTTATTGTTTCTCTTCTCGACTTGAGACTTCTGTTCTTCAGGCCATCCCTCTTTTCTGCTCTGTCTGTGGATATTGTTTCATGCTCCATCCCCTTTTTTCCGATGTAACAGTGCTTTCATTAAAGGCAGCCAGGCAGATGATTTATTTCTTGATGTCTTAAAAGGCCTCTTTGTAATGAAGAGCCTGGACCTAATCAAACGACCAAGGATTTCATAGGTGAGTCAGCAGCCTGGGCCGGAGATCGGCAGCGCCGGTGAAGTCCGTAACGCTATCTCCCACTTCAGAGGCAATAAAAACGTGACAGAATGAAGGGGAGATCAAAATCTGACTGGATACATAACCAGAGATTCTGGTTTCCCCTTCCCTTTAGTCTTTAATCTCAGTATTGTGAATGTCCCTTCGTTAACTTGCCTGCTGTCATGAGCAACCCAGTTGGCGAGCAGGATGATGGTTGGCTACTCCTAAACCTCACGTCTGGGGAGTGCGTGGAACGGTACCACGTAGGCTGCTGGCTTCCTCCATCACCACATGGAATACGTGCTCTTTGCCACTTGCTTGCTTTCCCCTTTTCCAAGGGCTGGAGTAGTGGGTTCTTCCAGGTGACTGGCTGGGAAGCCCTTCCAGTGCCAGCGATGCTGAAGAACACACCGGACTCTGTCCCAGCTGCCGAGACCAGAGTTCTTGTCCGTGCAGCAGTGAGGTTTCTCTTCAGGTGTGGCTGACCTTCCCCGTCAGTGAATTAGACCAACAGCTGGAGAGAAACAGCTGCAACCTTCTCATGAACAAGGTGCATCTTAGCAGAACAAGCGTGATTCCTTGCTTTGCAGCATCCCGCCGCTTCCTGATGCTTGCTCTGTGCCAGACTGGGAGGATAAAGATGGATGCAGAGGCCAGCATTCCTGGGTGGCTTCAGGAACTCAACTGTAAGGTCCATGTTCTTTAAATCGATTGTAGAGGTCATGCTAGAGCCTGCTCTGACTTGGGAAACTTTAGAATAAACACAGCGTTTGGTGAATGTCCAGCTGAGGGGGATCCAGGCAGGCCTGTGACTCATGCCTTTTCCCGGCAATTAATTTAAAAATAGAATTGAAATTGAAATATGCTTTGAAGGTCAGAATGTTGGGTCAGTCTGTGTCTGACAGTTTCTTCATGGGTGAGGTGTTGACAGAGGACAAAGCTTTCTTTGTTTTCAACCCCCCTTCTGCTGACCCTATATTCTGAATGTGTAGAAAATGAATTTTCTTTATATTATCTGCTGCAGGAAAAAGAGATGTTACCTCTGTAGCTATTCGCTGGTGTATTTTGTGTTTGAGCGAACAGCTGCTCTGTCACTTGATACTGTGGTTTCATAAAATTTTTCGGTGACCTTCTTTACCTGTTTTTCTAGATAAGAATCTACTGTTGCCAGCTGATCCTGAACTTAATGACTGCTTGAGGGAGAGGCTGTAATAGTTTTTACTCTTGCATGTTTTAACCTCTTCTTCAGAGAGCGCTCAGAAATGTTAAGAGACGGACTAAGGTTTAGTACGTGAACAGGGAGCTCCAGACTATACATTCTGAAATTATTCATGAAAATGGCAAATATTTCAGTTACATCTTTTGGTTTTAAGAAGTTAGATGTCATTTTTGCCTTCGTAATCCAGCGTTCTGCCAAATCCTTTTCATTAATGGCAGATGGTTATTTGGACAGCTACACACACCTTTTTTTTCTGAGAAAATGAAGGTCATGCAGCTGCAAAGACCGGTCTTTTGATCTGACTGAAACTTCATGGTGGTGTAATGGCTGTAGAGGGGTCTTCCTGGTTCAAAACTTGAAGAGGATTTGATTCTGAGGAGATTTCAACCATAAGGGACTGTCTTAAAAAAAAAAAAAGACTGAAATGGTCGTAGCCCTCTTTTGGTTCTTCACTTGCCTTTGTTGTACTGTGAGACCTTCTTTGAAAGACTCGAGTGTGATGTTTAAGATACCTTCTCATCTAAGTTAAGCTAACCTGTTTAATTAAAGTGTAGTTAAATAACAAGATTCATTACGTATCTCATTTTGGCTTTATAGAGTTAATTTCTATTACTGCTCTTACATGGAATCTCTCAAGCCCTGTGGTCTACTGGGTACATTTGAAAGGTTGTGATCCCAGACAGTGGATTATTATTATTTTTTTTTTTAATCTCTGCCTCCTGCCAAAGTTTCTCCAAACCTCCTATTTTAAAATCAGCAGCGAGGCATGAGAAGGGGGCAGTCAGTATTTTTTTGGTTTGGTTTGCGGCTTTGGCTTTTTTTTTCTTGTAACGTTGCTGCAAGGCTTTTATAACCAAATGATTGTCCCAATAAAATCTAGTCTATTTATTTATTTTTTCCTCCCAAGCCTGGTGTCGGGGCATGCATCCGAGCTGATGGGATGGTGCACAGGCTGCACGCTGGTGGCTAGCTCTGACCCTGCGTCCTCGCGTCAGAAAACTGCCAAGCAGGAGACCGAGCCGGTAGCAATTTGACAGTTTGAAGGTGAGTTTGTACGGACAACGGTAGGTGATGAAACTCCGGCATTGCGCTTTAAACTTTTCCATTTTAAAGCGCGTTATATATAAAGGTTGTATTTGCATAGGTGCTTTTAAAGTAAAGCATCTGTTTTCCTCTGCTTTACTTTTTGTTGTTTAAAGAGCGTGTCCCCTCTGTTCTTTATCTAGTTCATTTGTGACTAATTCCAGAAGGATTCTCTTCCCAATGTAATATGGAAAAACAGGAAAAAAAAAACCCAGAACCGCAAACTCCTCTACCCTCCTGAGTTCCTCACTACAATGACCTGACGCTTGGCTGATGTTCCACTGCACGGGCAGTGCCTCCAGCCCCGCACCCGTCCCTGATACACCCCGGGCAGAGGCCCTGGCAGCCTTCCACCCGTGCCTGGCTGCAGGCACCACGGCCAGGGCACGTTTGGAAGCCTGAGGAGCAAGCCTGCTCATTCTGATGACAAAACTGACCTCACTCTGCAGGTTGCCAGTCAGTGAAAGTTTAATGTAATTACCGAGACCAGCCTGTGAGAGCTGTAAAGTTGGCATGTGCAGCTGGCGCAGGTATTCTCGTCCAGCAAACACAACTAAACTCGATTCTTCCACATCTTTGAGCCGATGGTGGGGATGTTCCAGAGGGCTTTGGACTGTCCTCAGGTGTCCGGTTCCTTCAGGCAGGCGTGTTACTTTTGTCTAGTGACCTAGTGCTGATGCCTTTGGTTTGCAAGAAACTCTAGTGACTAATCACCTTTTCTTACAGCCTTGCGATGTATGTAAATTAGGTAGCTTACAATGAGTTAATATGTAAACTCTTAAAATAATTCTGCGTCTAAGGATGAACTGCAGCCTGTTCAGGATTGTGATGCGACCACTTGCGCTACGGTTTCTCTTGTCCTTCGTGAAAGTCAGGATACAGATCTAGCAGGGAGTCAAATCTATCCTTTGTATGTTTACTGCACAACGAGAGGGGCAGAATCAGGAAGAAAAGTGTTGAATAAATAGATAACTCTGAATATTTACCTCCATCTGCGTGTCACTGATGATACTGACCTTTCTTTTACACTGAATTTGCCAGTCGAGAGTTTTGCTGTGGTCATTTTATTGGTGTTTAACAAAACTTTAACAATTAAAACCAGTGGGTTATGGCCAAAGGCTGCTTTTAGTTTATCTGACACTCTTTTTTTTTGTTTTTTTCTCCACTCAGCTGTCTTGCCTACCTTCATCGTATGGGAACCTGCATAGGGTGGAATCTTCCACTTCTCTAGAACAAAGCCAGCAAAAAGTACCTGTGGTTAAATATTCTGAAAGAACAGAGTTAGGGGTGTTTGTATTTCTGTTTGGCTCTGAAAGTATCTCATTGTTTGCTTGAAGATTGTGCTGCTCTTCTGACCCTGTTCCAGCTGAAATTACACTCTCCTTTAATCTTCCTTTGGATGTTGGGGCAGACAATTATGAAGAGGGCAAGCTTTGTCTTGAAGCAGGTAATAAATAACCGTCTCCATCAACTTACTGTTTGGATCAACTTGTCTGTCTGGAATTACTGCAATTTAAGACATCATGGGCTAATGAAGTAATAAACTATCTTTAGAAAAAAAAAATAAGTGTCTTTACATCTTACGTGCTACAGCGTTTTGAATTTGGGTGTGTTTTTATGTAATGTAGCTTATCGGTGCCGTGCAAATGAATCTAGATTTTTGCAGGGAAGGGTTTGAGATTCAGAGTTCCGCAGCGTTAACACAGAAGAAAAGATATTTGCTTGGGAGGCTGCATGATTTGTGGTAAATGATGTATTTATCATAATAAAATGTAAAAAATAAAATGTATTTTGAGATACGATTTTAAAAGCTACTGTCATTTGGTGTAACATTAACCTGCTTTATTATTATTTTTATTTATGGAGGTATGTGTTGCGCTTGTACTGCCAGGCAGCATGAAGCAACGACGTATCTTAAGCCTGTGACAAATAATGGGGGTTTGTGCCAGCTCTGGAAAAAGCGTTTGCTTTTGCCACAGGCTTAATCATCTCAGGGCAGAGTTCAGTGTATCTTGGGCTTCTCCTCAGACTTGAGGTAACTTCCTGCGCTCCCGTTCGTTGCAGCAGAAGTATCTGTATTGCCGCGGTTTGAAAAACAAGTGAGGTTGCAGTAAGAAATGAGAAGAACTCTTCTCATTTCTTTTTTAGTGTCTTTTTAAAAGACAAATCCCTCTCGCAGGTGCAGCAAGTGCCAGCTGGCAAACTGCTTCCTGAGCCGGGCACCTAAAGGAACAAGAACCATCTCTTGGTGGCTGCAGGCTCCTGTTGTTGATGGAAGCAGCGAACCACACGTGGCCCCTGCTGCTCGGCCGAAATCCCTTGGGAATTGTTTAACGAAACAGGTTTGAGCCCAGCTCCGCATCCAGAATCCCTGACTCTGAGCGCTGAGGCCTGTCCCAACAGGGAGGCCTGTTGCTGCTGGGGCCCACGTGTAGGGAGGGACTTGCCTGAGGCATTTTTAACCAACTGGTATTACAGTGGAAATTTTTTATTTTCTTAGTTGGTCGTGGAACAGATGTTGGGCTTAATTTCAACAATTATTACAAGATTAATGGTTGAGTAGGGTCTGTAGAACTAGGCCGTCACATCTCCTTATAGACTGCAGTGGTGCTTGATATAATACCCTTTATTTTCTCCTCTGCTTTCAGGTCCTTTACCCTCCTCTGTATTTAAAACAAAAAACCAAATATATCTTAAAACAAGTTCTGAAACAGCGGTAACTGTTTAAAGAAGTTCTTCAGAACGCACCCAGTAATGACCTCACAGCTTCTGTCGCTGGTGAAATCCTGGTGTCTTTTCGTTTCTACTGTTCTACAGCATGTTCAGTGGGCCCGAGGGCTGTTACACACATCCAGGGAAGCAGATCTTTGCTTGACAAGATTCCTCTGCAGCAGAGAAGCCAGGAGATGTTGCTGGCACTGCTACAGCTGAGACACGTGGACATCCACAACCCCGGCTCCCTCACGCAATGGTTATAAGCATCTTCTCTCGTTGCACTGGCTGCACTGTATGGAGAGTGTCCATGATGTTGCAGTGGTTAATGTACCTAAGGAGCAGGGGTCTGCCCCAGGAGTTGAGTCGTCCCTCAGGTGCTCTCCCTGGGTGCCCACGCTTGGGCAGAGGCGCTACTTCTCTTTTAATGGAGGTACAAACCCTCAACTATCTTGGTCAGTTTGGTGTCTTGGCAAAGCCTGGTTTTGCTGGTGCCTGAGTCAGCCAAGAGCTTTTGGTATCATTCAGTTACAAAAGCCAGGAAAAATGAAAAACAAACTTTAACACCCAAGCAAACCGAAATCCAGCTCCTCGAACAAGATTGTTTTTGCCTTAATAGTTTGTGAGTTTTGAACAGCTTGGCTGAGCGTTAGCGGGCATGGAGTTCAGCAGCTCCAGTAAGGTCTTCTCAGGATGTGGTGGCTGTTAAGGTCAGTTTGCAAAGATTCCTGCTCCTTTTTGTGTTGTCTTAGGAAGCGTTCACACCTGGCTTTGGTGGGGCAGTCTGTGCGGGACTGTCGGGGTCACCCGCCCCAGAAAGCTGCTGCTCCCGCAGACTCCGTCGATGTTTAATAAATATCCTGTTCTGGAACTTCTGCTGGGAGCTGTAATAGCACATCCCAAGGATCAAAAGCTGTCCTGACCTCTCCTTTTCCGAGCTCCTCCTTGTCCCAGGAGCTCTGTCTCTTTAACAAAGAAACCTTTCCTGCCCTCTCCCCTCCAGCAGTTACAAAGGGGAGTGGCACGCCTTTTTTTGAAGATATATATTAAAAGGGTTGTAATTAGCAGCAATTCATTCTCATGGTACCTACCAATGTCTACCTGTGGGTTTGTTTTCTCTATTTCATCGTATTTTTCTTGTCTGGTATTTTTTTTTTCCTCATACATTACTATTTTGACTGCCATTTTTCCAAATGTTAGATCATCAAACTCCTGTTCTGCTTGCTGATAATGCAAATATTTTCCAGTAGTCGATTAATACAGTATCAACTGGAAAAAAAAGTTACTGTGTGCTGTTTTCAATGTTATATAGGAAGAGTTTAAGAAATGCATAAAATAATGTTTACGTTTATTAGACTACCTGCCTTTCAGTTTTTTAGCGACTGTACTCTTTCTGTCAGCTATAATGAAAGAGCCTAAATCTAGATTTCATTTAGTGTTTGGAATGAGTTTTTGGCTTGCTTTTGATGGCCAGAAGATCTCATGACCTGTCCGCGCAAGGATATGAAAATCCTTCAATATCAGTGACTCTCGAATGATTTTTGTAGAACGGCACAGCCCCTTTGGGTCTTCAAGGACTGGCAAGGTGGGTGGGTTTGTCCCTGGCCCTGCAGTCCCCCCAGCCCTGGGCTGGGCTGTGCCGCGGGGTCAGGGTGGGAGCTGGCTGCGCTCCCTCCACTCCGCCATACAAGAAACCCGCTTTGGGGATCTAAAAGAAACCTTGCTGGGTGCTGGTATTTTTTTTCCTTGGGAAAACAGAGAGTTGTGCCGCTATTTCTGTTCTTCTGCCGTTCAATCACGGAATCGTTTTGGTTGGAAGAAACCCTTAAGGTCATCAAGTCCAACTGTTAATCCAGCACTGCCAGGGCACCACTAACCCCTGGCCCTCAGCACCACATCTCCAAGGCTTTTAAACCCTTCCAGGGGTGGGGACTCCACCACTGCCCTGGGCAGCCTGGGCCAGGCCTTGACAACCCTTTTGGTGAAGAACTTTTTCCTCATGTCCAACCTAAACCTCCCCTGGTGCAGCCTGAGGCCGTTTCCTCTTGTCTTATTGCTTGTTCCTTGGGAGAAGAGCCCAACCCCAGCTGGCTCCAACCTCCTTTCAGGGAGCTGTAGAAAGCATGAAGGTCTCCCCTGAGCAAGGTCTACCCTGTCACCTTGAGAGGAGAAGCTGAAGACCATGAGCAGAATTGCACCGAGACACTTTGCGCCTCTGTTGCCCTGTGCTCTTTTTGGGTTCTACCACCCAGCAATGCCTGCTGCAGAAAATGGCATTGCCGGGTTCTTCAGAGGAAAGGGGTGAAGTCTGAGCTCAGCTCCTGAGGAGTGGTTCTTGCCTATGCACAAGGGGTCTGACAGTTTAATTGCATGAAATCAAACAGGCAAAATTTCAGTGAGACGTGCTCCTATGTTGCTTGAATTTTGGGAATGTCCAACTTGGAATGAGCGCTGCTGTAGAGCCAGGGGAAGGGCTGAGGCTGGGCTGGTGCCCTAGTGCCAGGGAGCTCCTTGCCTGTCCCTGCAATCCACCTTTGAGGGATGGGTCATTCTGGCTACTTCCAGTCCTTGAGGCTCTTTATAATTGTAGGTGGGAGCAGAGGAGAGAGCTCCTTGTTGACCATGGCGGTCGCTCAGCTTTGGTTTCACACCAGTCTGGCTGCTGGCGACTTCCTCAGACGGCGGAATGAGTCACGGTGAGGAGCCATTCTGTAAAAACACGCCTCAGGAGCACGGGCAGAGAATGGAAACGAAGAACACGCCGGATCTGCTCAGACCCAGAATCTTTGGCTTGTGCTGATGGTGTGGGCGTCGTGTCCCTCATCTTTGGGCCTACCCTTGGGCCTCACGTCCCTCATCCTTGGGCCTACCCTTGGGCATTGTGTCCCTCATCCTCGGGTCACCCTTGGGCATCACATCCCTCATCTTCGGGCCTACCCTTGGGCGTCGTGTCCCTCATCTTCGGGCCTACCCTTGGGCGTCGTGTCCCTAATCCTCGGGCCTACCCTTGGGCGTCGTGTCCCTCATCCTCGGGCCTACCCTTGCCCTCTGGAAATGCTGCATTTTGCCGCTGGTGCCCATTTTAAATGTGCGGGGGGCTCTGAAGCCAGTGTCTCAGATGCTGAATTTTCGTATGTTTGTGTGTTTGTGCTTTCAAAAACCGCTTTGCTACGTTCGGCAGAGAAACTTTGTTGTTGTTTTTCGCCTTCTATTGTAGGAGAGGTGGTCAGGAGTCAGCTGGGCCCTGACCCCCGGCGCTCTTCCCCCGCTGCCCGCTCTCCAGGCCGGGGCCGCTCCTCGCCGGGCCTGTCCCGCAGCGCTGCCGGTCCCGCTCTACCAGCGGCGACCGCGGTGCCCCGCTCCTGCGGCGGGGCTGCTCCGGCCGCTCCCCGGAACGGGGCCGGGCCTGGCGGAGGCGGGGCCTGGGCCCGGCGCGGCCCCCGCTTCCTCCGGGCCGCCGGCGCCGCGCGTTCCCTACCTGCGAGGATGTGATGTCAGCGGCTCATTACCCTAATTATGCTGACGCCATAGGCGGCCCCGGCCCATGGGGCGGCGCCGCTCTCGCCACCTGCTAGGAGGAGGATTCCGTCATTCCTGGGATTCCTCCCCGGGCCCCTGCAGCCTGCGCCGCCGGGGCCAGCGGCGCCGGGGCTCGCCGCGCCTACTCCGCTCGGCTCCCGGGCCCGCCGCCCCGGCCCTGCCCCTGCCGTAAACAAGCGGCCCTCCGCCCCCGGCCCGCTCCCCGGCGCGCCGCTCCGCCCTTCGGCCCCTCGCCGGCTGCCCCAGCCACGCTGCCGCCGCTGCCGCCTGGGAGCACGCTGGTGAGTGAGCCCGCGGGGCGGGGGAGCGGCCCCGGGGCCCGCTGGAAGGTTGGCGGCGGGAGGAAGGGGACAGGTGCCCCCGCGGGTGGGCCCCGGGCTGGGCTGTCCGGCGTCCGCCGCCGAGGGGAGTGTCGGCGGGGCGGGGGGAGCCCGGCCCCGGGGACGCGGACGGGACGGGACGGGGCAGCCCCGGCTCGTCCTCCGCGCTGCGGGACTTTCCCGGGGCCGAGCAGCGGGCGGCTCCCGGGAGCGGGGCCGAGCCGAGGCTCTCCCGGCGTGGCCCCGAGCGCGCCGTGGGGCCGTTCGGAAGGAGGGAACCGAGCCGCCCCGCCACCGCCGCGGGAGGGACAGCGGCCGGTGCCGGAGGGCTGCGGTTGCCGCCAGGCCGGGCCTCCGCGGCCCGAGCTGCTGCACCGGCCCGGGCGGCAGCGAACTGCCGGGCAACAGCCCGACCCGCGTTCCCATCGCGAAAGTTATTCCGGAGCGGCGGGGCCGAGCCCGGGGTGTCGCGGCCGCCGTCGTCCCCTCCCTTCCAGCCGAGGGGTGAATTTATGGAGAGAAAACCCCTGGAATTTCCTCGGTAGCGGAGGGTCGTGTGGTGAGATCATCTCGGGGGAGCCCCAAGGGCGCTGCTGAGGCTTTTGGCTCCGCATCTCTCGTGTTCCCCCTTGGAGAGGCTTTTTTTTGTTGGGTTGCATCTTCAGTCAGGCTGGCTTTATGTTTCCCAGATGTCATCCGGAGGATTTACTTGTCTGAGTCAAGCTGACTGCACATGACGCCGTGCACCTCTCCGCTGAAAGCGCGGTGACTGGGAATTTAACAGCCGCTTCCAGGGACATCTGAGAGCGCATGAAGCCAGCTCCCTTCCCAATTTATTCTAGTGGTGCTTCAGGATTACCGGGAACAAGAAGTAATGGATATTTTTTAATTACGCCCAGAAGTTCTAACTGATTGTGAGTTCCAGGATCGCTCCTGCAGGGTAATTTTTTGTGATTAGATTTTCTCTGGCTTTGGAACAGGGAGCTCTTTAAAGAGCGTTCCCCACAGAGGAGCAAACTGTAGGTTGTGAAATACGAGTGAAATTCTGTTTGCAGGCAGGGATATGAAGAACCCTGAGATCCAAAACTGTATAAAGCCTGGCAGCAATCTGCCTCTCCTGCCCTAATAATACATAAACTTGCTTTAATGCTCTTCTCCAAACTTCTTGGCCTCTATTTGTGTTTTCCTACTGCCTACCTGCGAGGGTATTTCTAACGTAGAGTGTGTTTTGCTTAAAATCCCTACAATCTGGTAGGGATCAACCTTCTGGTTGATGTACCAGGTGTAGCCTCAATATTTGGGATCAGGCTACAAAGCTTCTTGGGGTCAGTTAGGAGAACTGCTTCCAGCCACAAATAAAACGCAGATCTGGCCCGTGCAGCTCCAGGTAGAACTTGGGTGTGTCTGTACTTTTTGTGAAGCAAAGTACCAGGCTGGAACAGCCGTTGCTGAATCGCCAGCATCTCCCGCGCACGTTGTGGGGAACGGGGATGGGGTGTTGGGTGCTGTGTCACCTTCCCGACCTGCTGCCACATCGCGCTCACACCCACCTGAGAGCAGGAACCTTGGTGATGAGAACCCAGGAGTGGTGCTGAGAGGGGCAGGGCTGACAGCGTGGTGGTACCAAACGCGGCGAGTAGCTGCAACGGGACAGAAAATCAGACACAGACCTTCGGGGCACATTCGCTGAAGCAGCACGTTCACAGAGTAAAGCGTTGGGAGGTTCTTTTTTTTAAATGTATGCAGCTTTGGTAACTAATACAATACAGAGGCACCAAGAAGGTTCATTTGTCTGTTTTCAGATACATTTGAAAGTTTTCGGTTACAAAAGGTACTTTCGGTTGGGTTCTTTGTTAGATGTTTCACAACGTGTTGCAGCAGAATGTGTAGCGTACAAGGTGGAACGAGTGATCTTGTAGATACAAGACATGGTCAGGTTAGACTTTTCCTCCTTTAATTCTTGCTGTTTGTTAGCTTTTGATTTAGATACCATTGCTAATGGCTTTCTCTTTAGAATGTTGCCTTGTTAAGGAGGACTTATACACCAAGGAGACAAAAGGCACAAGGTCAAATGCCAAAGCTTTGCTTTAAGCTTGTAATCTTTGGTGTGATAAGTTAAATCGTTCTTTCTGTTTGAAGATTTGCCTGTTGAAACACATTTTCCACATGCAAAACAAGCATGGTAAAAAAAAAACAAACAACAAACTAAACCACAAAGTACTGACTTTTTTTTTTTTTTTAACAAAGTGGTATTTCATAGAATCCTAGAAGGGTTTGGGTTGGAAGGGACCTCAAAGATCATCTAGTTCCATCTCCCCTGCCATGGCAGGGACACCTCCCACTAGACCAGGTTGCTCAAAGCCCCGTCCAACCTGGCCTTGAACACCTCCA
>JAVSBS010006800.1:19543-40546 GCA_033124195.1 Coracias cyanogaster | reverse complement strand
TGCCTGGAAAGATGAATCTGAAACATAGTCTTTAGTTGAACTGCTGATACTTCTACTGCAAGGTATAAAAAAAGATTTTGAGTCCATTTTTTTCCCTATCAACCACCACCGCTGCCTGATCACCACCTTCTTGTCAAAGCACTAGCCTTTACAAGGTATTTGCTCACGAGCCATGTCCATGACTTGGCTTTTCTCTCTCCGCTGTATCTCAGGAGGCCTTGCTCTTCCCTGGTGCCACCATGCAGTGTATATAGGAAGCCAGAACCTGCACCTTGCTGTGCATCACCCTGTTTGAACTTCATACCCTTGCCGCAGCTGGGCCTGCCCAGTCTTGCTGCTGCTAGCCTACTCACCTTGCCTTTGTCCCAGTCCTCTCCTCCTCTATCTCTGAGCTGCCTTTTCTTGTCACGCATACGCCTACTCAGGCATGCTGGCTTCCTTGGTCTGTATTTCACAGTCAGGAGGTTGAGACTTGGGTTTCTTCAGGGCTTTCCTGACTCACAGCGGGGGACAGGGAAAAAGAATTGTCTGGAACTTCCCAGTAACATGGGAGAAGCAGGAAGAAGTGCCTGGACCTTCTCCAGAAGGCAGAAGCCCTCTGCATCCTGGCTCTCAAGGGAGGGCAACTCATGTGGCTCTGATTCAGTGACTGCTGCATGTTCCTTTGAGCCTGCAGATGGACAGGAAAAAAAAAGAAGAAAACCTTTGAATTTCTGTGCTTGTCCCTACAGGCTGTAATTTTTCATGGTGGTACAGCTCACTTCTACCTACCGAGCAGCCCCTTGTCTTCTGGTATTAAAGGCCCAGGGAGTATTTTGCTCTAGCTGGGAAAAAAATTGAGCATTTGAGGGCACCTGTGGCATAATTCAAGCTATGGCTCCTATCAAATTTTTTACGTAGTAACTTTATTACTTTTAAGTTGTTCATGAGTAGATTACAGTTTTCTGCATTTGGTTTTTTGTTTGTTTGGTTTTTTTCACATTTTGATTACATGTGTCCTACTAATTCTGTCCTTTATGTTTGTGAAAAAAATGAGTACAAACATTTAGCAACCAACATTTGAGCTGCTTCTATTGAATATATAGAGCTACACTTAAATCCACCTAGTTGTGACTCGAGGCACTTAATTTGAGTCTTTCTTCAGGCTGTTCATGTTCCTTCAAAAGTTAAGTGGACCTTAAAATCAGATGATGGTTGAAAATGAAGACATTAAGTTGCCTGTGAGCCCAGGACAGTGCTCCCGTTCATTCCCAGAGGTATTGATAGGAAGTCAAATTCACTCAAATCTATCTAATGTATCTGGGCAGCAGCATGATTTGGGGAAGAGAAGGAAGATTCTCCCCTTTAACCTATAGGGGTTCGAGCCTGAGAAGGCTCGAGGAACCTGAGAAGGTATGAGCCCAGAGCTCCCACTTTCTTGAAGAGTGTCTTAACTATCCCCATGTATGCACTGAGAACGCCATTTTTCAAGTGTTTGCCTTGGTAGCATGCTGCCTTTGGATTTTGCAGTACTCTGCAATATATGCAGCAAAGTTTCTGGTGACATTCCTGACAAACAAATCCATGTGCAAGAATATCCTTAGCAAGTAAAAACATCTTCTGGTGAGGAGTGTTTAAAATGTGGTCAGAAATGCCAACGTATTTGCTGACACAAGCTTATATGTGGTCTACAGATAGGTCAAGCAATGAGCTTCAGGGTGGTGTAATGAACTATTGGACCATATTTGTAGTTGAAGACCAGCTGCTGGATTTACTCTGGAAATGTTCCTCTATTCTTCGGTTCTTTTAATATTTGTCTATTACCGATGAAGGCATTCCTTCACAGTGTTTTGTTTGTCATTCAAGATTATGTTTGTAACTAGAAATTAAGATTATGGTTGTAAACAGATTATTTTTGTAACCAGAGCATGAATGCTCTAACTGGTCACACATTTAGAGGCCAAGGAGGATCCCCAATTTGCATGCATGGTGCGTGTTTATGTGCATACATTGACCTACAGACACGTGCTTACCTTGGGAAAACTCTCTTCAGAGAAGGACAGTCACCACTGGGTTGTGGAGAGCAGATGTGAGGCAGGTCTCACAACTGCTTCTTTTTTTCTTCTCCGAGGACTGGGAAGAGATCACTCTCTACCTAACTGCAGAGTGATCATAAAAGCACTATGTGCTCTGTTTCCCTACCTGCTCTTGCAAGGGTTGCTCTCTGATTCTTTCTACTCTTTTTGCAGCTGCTGGCATAATGGGATGTGGGTCTGTAGTCAATACTCCAGGTCAGTATGACGCTATGTACATACCAAAGATCTATCTTCTCATCATTCTGCAGAAGTTATAGCTTGTTACTGCACTAACGCACACTGTGTGTTGAAGAAATAGAGAGCTGGGTCTGGGAATTAATTCTGTTGGGTGTTAGATGTACAAGAGTTATTCAGCAAAGTCTCTAAAGTATAGCAAAAAAAAAAAAAGCTAGTTGCCTGAACTGACTGCTATGTTCTCACTATTATTACATATTTTATATAGAATTTTGCATAGTAGGTTCAACATGTAATTCTTTTTGCTTCAGTTTCTTAAGCTTCATTTCTCTCTGTACTTTCTCAGCTAAGTAATTGCCTCAGCCCTCTTTCCACGCACACAGAAAATGTGGTTTTATAGGCACTGCCCATTGCTAGCTAAAAGCCAGGACAAGAAGGAGCGATGCTAAGTTGGATTTTTGAAAGGTGACTAACACCTAATTGCCATGGAAATCAAGTGGATTTAAAGAATTGAAAAGTCTCTCCCCAAGACTGATCTACCTTTGCAGTGAGCTCAACACTTCTTAAAAGCTGGCCCGTCAGATCTGCGCAGTGCCAGCATATTCTTCCTTAAGGGCATTGCCATTTGTGGCACAAGGTGGGTTTGTAGCCCCATCAGAAGAGCACTGCAGTAAGAGGGAGCTGCTATAACCCCTGCGCTGGGTTGTGTTACTTCCAAGCTTCCAGTTTGGAGACACTGGTGGGATGAAAGGCATTGAAACCTCTCCCTGGCGCTAACTCCCTGATGGTAATGATAAGGGTTCAGACTGCAAGGGAAGCAGTTCCTCAGGGGGAAATGACTGTGTTTAAGATGCCTCCCACCCTTCTGCTCTCCACAAGTTTGGGACTTCCTACAGTAGGAAGAGGATGATCATGTTGCCTCCAAGATAAGCCATCATGGTGGGCAGGCCATGGGAGTGGGAGGTTGCGGGTGGAGGTGCAGTTTTGGCTGGTGTCCTTTAGCAAGCCGCTCTAGCAGACCTCCCACTGCAGCAGGCAAAGGCTGGAAACAACCCATTAGACCCTTACTTGTGTTTCCACTCCTGCTGGAGCGCAAATTCCTTTTACCCTCACTCGGGATAAACACACCTGTGTTCTCTTCTTGCCTTAGCATTTCATTTTGCCCCAGTGAATAACAGCAAAACATAAGAGAGAGCTTTGTGGTTCAGGAAGCTGACAGTTATTAAAAGTAAATTTTACAAGAAGGCAAGATGGAGGAAGGGGAATTCTGACAAATCCCTGATATGTATGGAATGTTTTTGTATATGGGAATAAAGCAGAGTTCAGAGTTTCTTCAATTACATTTTAGGAGTACTGTTATTTGAAAATAATTGTTTGTAGTTGCTTTATTTTTCCTGAGCCAGGGCAATTTTGATTGACGTAACTGGAACAAACAGGGTTGCGTAAGTCTGCGGAGGTTTCCTGGTACACTGGCCAGCCACAGGCTTCGTACTGGTTTTTATTGTAACTGTGAAACTCTCACCTGACACCTGCACTAGCACACCATATCATTCGCAGTACGAATAAGGTATTCCCACAGAATTTTCTCCAGCATGTACTGTGGAAGGACAGCAGGCAGCTGCCCTGAGCTTCTGCTGGCCCACAGACACAGCAATGAGAAAAACAACACCTCTGATTTAGCAAAAAAACCCCAAGGGCCGGGTCAGCTTCAGGTCTACTACCAGTGGTTCAACTTAGATGAAGTTTCTTCTATGTCACTCTTTAATCCTACAGTCTCATCATTGTCATATGGAAGCCATGTGGGCAGATGCGACTGTATGAAAACAACAGCTCCATGGGGGTTTTCCTATTTTTTTTTAATATTACTTGTTGTTTGTGAAGAGTCAGTAAAAAAAAAAAAAATTATTCTTATATTCACTGCTTTTGTGTGACTCTAGGGTTTCATATCAGAACTCTTTGGAGGACAAAATGCAATATTCTACTGGAGGCAAGTTTAATACTTGAAAAGTTTGTTTGTAGGTGAGAGAAAGGCTTTCTCTAAACCAGGTTTATAGAAACACAGGATACACTAACATCCTGAATGTTGGCAGTGAGAATAGAGAGGACATTTGTGCTTAAGATGTCCCATGACTGTGGTAGCAATAATTCATTAAAAATGATTGCAAGTTGCAGAAGATCTAAGGAGAACCATTTGCGCTGACAGAAATCTCCCGATGTTGACCCTGGAGTGGTCCTTTTGCAGGTACTAGAAAAGCCCTTTGGGTGCCAACTTGCATTTACAAGACAGATTTGCAAGCACCTAGCAGGCTGTTCTTCAGCCTCCATCTGAGAGTCTCTTATTTCTGCCTGGAATGATGTGTAACACTGGTCATGTAGAAATGGAGAGGGGAGAGACCACACAGTTATGCAGGACTGCCCCTGTGCAACATACAATTTCCTAGCAAAGTGCCATTCTAGCCACCGTGTATGTTGGCATCATGATGACTTGCAGGGTATAATTGACAGAAGATCTTTCTCAAGAATGGTTGGGCTTTTGGACAGGCAGATGAATGGCTACAGTTCTGGGGAAAATTTTTCAAAACCAGCAAAGACCAGACACAAAAAAATTACAAGGGGCACTTTGGTCCTACTGTTGTGTTTCACAATGCCGTATTAGGACAGCTAAATACTCTAAAAAAGTAGTACTTTGGTGTCCCTGTTCCGTTGCTTATTAGTGAAACTTAAGCTCTTGGCCCAGATTTTCGAAACGGTTTGGGCATGTTGGATCCTACAGATCCCTGTGATCAGGTAGTCTGGCTGCGGCTGCATTGGAGACTCAAGCTCAAAGGCTTCCTGTCACTTTTGAGAAAGAAGATTAGCACTTTTAAGAATTTTACCCATTATTTATGAAAACAAAGAACCCTTTCAAAAGAGAAGCTTCGAATCCCATAACACGAGGCCAGTTGTACCGTTGTTCCCTGGGGTGAGGGCTACTCTCACTGTGCTGGGAGCAGCACCAAGCTCTGATCAGCAGGACACTGGTGCCTGAGAGCTCCTTCCACGTCCAGCTTGCAGCAACCCCCAGCTGAGGTCAGACTTTGGCACTAGAGTAGCCCTGTTGAAGGAGATACCTGCTTGAGGTAACAGCTGATGTTTTTGTTCCTCATTCCTGCTTATTTAGAAAGCGGGCAAACAAACAGTGATAATCTTTAAAACAATTCCAAGAAGTTTGTATTCACAAACAAGCTGTGGGAACTCTGATTTACATCCTTTTTTTTTTTCTCACAGAACATATGGCTGTTTACAACAGGAAACTTATAAACATATTGTCAGCAACATCATCAGAATAATTCTTCAGGATTTGAAGGGTGGTTTGTAACTTCATTCAGTGACTGGATTCATCCTCTCTCCCTCCCATGTAAATCTGAGAGATGAGAGGCTCTGAAACAGCAAGTTAGGGATTTTTATTTCATTCTTCTCTATAAACTTGGTACAAGTGTGTCACTGGCCTTCAGAAAAAAAACCAAATAAGTGGTAATAGATTGTGTGGTGCCAAAACTACAAAAATGACTGGCATTAGTGGGAGCTTCCAGCGCTCATAAGATACTCAGAAATGGGAGCCCCAATGTCTATGACCCAATGAATGATATTTGCTCTGACAGTACAAAATCCTTAAGTCCACAGGTTATTTTTAAGGGGCTTTAGCTCAGTTGAAATTCTTGTGGAAAGTACAGGCAATTATAAGGTTGGATAATGACTTCATGATCTGGACTCCTGCTGTGTAAAGAACATCTCACTTTTTTCTTCAGTTGTCTTGGGATGTCTTATGATGTAGTTGTTCCTTTCTTCTAAGAATAACATTCAGATTTTTTCTATTTTAGAAGGTCCAAGGCCTCACAATGCTGCCACAGAAAACACAGAACTGCTTTGTACACAATAGAAAGAATATAGCTGATTTTTCCCTTTATTTGGGTCCCCACTCATTTAGGTCCTATAACTGGATTTCCAGTGTCTTAAGAAGGGTTGAGTAGCTCCTGCATCCCACTGTCCTGCCATGTGTCCATCCATCCACTCACCCACTTCCTGATGTGATGTGAGGAGACAGTGAAAGGAAGTGCTCTGCCTGACACCTACCAACAAGGAAGAACTGGTCAGCAGCGTCAAGGTCAGGGGTAGCCTTGGCTGCAGTGGCGATGAGATGAGAGCAGGGCAGGGGCACTGGTGACAAAAGACACAGAAAAGATCAAAGTGCTCAGTGTCTTCTTTCCCATGTTTTTTACTGGTAAGATTTGCCTACAGGAATCCCAGGTTCCTGAAAACAGTGGGAAGGTCTGGAGCAAAGAAGACTTGCCCTTGATGGCAGAAGACTAATTTAAGGAACATTTAGCTAGACTAAACATATACAAATCCATGGAGGCTGATGGGATGCACCCAGGAGTGCTGGGGGAGCTGGCCAATGTCATTGCAAGGCCACTCAATTCTCTTTGAAAGGCTGTGGTAACTGGGGGAAACTTCTGAGGCCTGGTAGAAAGTAAAAGTTGCTCCTGTCTTTGACTCTGGAAAGAAGGAGAATCTGAGGAACTACAGGCTGGTCAGCCTCACCATGATCCCTGGGAAAGTGATGTCGCATATATTCCCAAGTACTTAAAAGTAGTAAGCATGAATTTACAAAAGTCAAATCATTCTTGACCAACCCAACAGCTTTCTACAATGAGATGACTGGCTGAGTGGATGAAGGGAGAGCAGTGAATGTTGTTTACCTTGACTTTAGCGAGGCTTTTGACATTGTCTCCCATAACATCCTCAAGATAAAATGTCAAAGTACAAACTAGATAAGGGGACAGTAAGGTGGATTGGAAACTAGATGAACAGCTGGGCTCAAAGGGTTGTGATTAGCAGCTCAAAGTCCAGCTGGAGGCCAGTCACCATTGAGGTACCCCAGATGGTTGATACTGGGGACAGTACTGTTTAATCTCTTCATTAGTGACCTGAGTAATGGGGCCAAATGCACCCTTAGCATGTTTGCAGATGATAAAAACCTGGGAGGAGTGACACATGAGCCAGCAATGTGCCCTTGTGGCCAAGGTGACCAACAGCCTCCTGGGCTGCATTAGGTAAAGCGTTGCCAGCAGGTCAAGGGAGGTGATCCTTCCCTCTGCTCAGCCCTGCTGAGACAGATCTGGAGGGCTGTGTCTTGTGCTGGGGGTCATACAAGTAGAACCTGAATGATGAGATTATTCAGCCTGGAGCAGAGAAGGCTTCAGGGGACATCAATGTGTATAAATACCTGACTGGGGGTGGGGGGTGTGGCATAAGGAAGATGGGCCACGTACTTCTCAGTGGTGGTGCCCAGTGACACCACCATAGAGGTCATGGGCATAAATAGAAATACAGGAAATCCTGTGTGAACACAAGAAATAACTTTTTTATTATTCAGTGGTCAAATACTGGAGCAGGTTGTCCAGAGAGGTTGTGGAGTCTCCATCTCTGGAGATAGTAAAAACCTGACTAGATGCAGTCTTGAGCAAGCTTTTCTAATTGGAACACCAAGTTATGGTGTTCTACCCCTGTGAGATCTTGGGCTACCCATTCTGCCTAGCCTTGTTTATTCAGTATAGGGAACCATACTTCCATTTGGGACCACTCAGAACTGGCAGAGAAATACTGGGGAGAACCTTCCTGCTTCATGTCTATCCAGTGCTAGAATTAAAAAAATGAAACAATAATCTCCACTTTTTATTCCTTCCTCTGGTGACTAGGCACCAGCACCTTGCTTGCTTCCATTGCTTCTTCTCTCCTCTGGCAATGTTAAACATAAGCCCTTTTGAACAACAGCCCATGGAAGGGGATGGGTGGACAGATTGTCTACTAAAACAGGTAAGTTATTTATTGTGCAATAAATAATTCAGCACAAATCATAAAATCTAGCTAGCCTGTTACGTTTAGTGTCTTAGAATCTACACATCCTATATTTTATTTTTCGATCAGCTGGAAAGATGATGCAGAACACAAACAGAACAAGATCAAAGGCTGCAAATTATTTCCCTGTGTAAGTCTATAATGGAGAAACAAAGGAAAACAAGTTCTACTCTTCAGTCTATCATGTCATTTTATGTCAAGGACAGTAAATGAAGGCTCCTGGCTGTTGCTGAGTAAAAGATTTATCAGGAAGCTCTTGAGCTGAGGACAAGGCAGAAATGGCACTGGTGTTGCCCATTCTGGGGAAGTGCTCTTGCTCTCCATCAGCTGCCAGGGTGTGCTCTCAATCTCCAGGAGAAGCTTGGATCTTGAATCCAGTCTTGTTTTGGGCCAGTTAGTTCAATGGAGTCCGATAAGCTTGGGCAGTCAGGGAAACATGGATGTTATAATTGTTTCCTTGAGGAGTTCCTATGACTCACGCAGATTTTATTATCTGTATTATGCTGGTAAGGGTCTGAGTCAAGGAAACATTTAATCCTGTGCTTTGTTCACTCCTATTCAGAAGAGCATTTTAGAGCTTTGCACACTTAAGCATTTTCCTGGAGCGTGATGTTTTCTGAGGTAATGCCTGTAGCCATCCCACAGGAGTTAATGGAGAAAGATCCTGTAGACTCTTGAAGGCTTGAATTCAACTTTCTCTTTAGTAATGTTGACAGTGCTGAAAAAAAATCAGAGATCCTCTTAACAGGCATCCCCTGTAGTATGCAGCCCTGGAAGGGGACAAGGTGAGTTAATTCACCTCTGTTATTGTTGCTTAGACTGTCCTAGAGATGCAGAGATTGGCACCATTTGAATGTTTCAGGGGACCAATAGCAGACAATCAATGGCAGTTCAGACAGTTGTGGAGGAGGTAAAATTTTCTTCTCTCTAGCTGAGAGCAAGCTAATAGTACAGCAGATGGGATGACTTTATGCCATGATGGAGACTGAAGAGATGCGACTGGAAGAAATGAGGTCCCAAGTGAAAGTAGTGTCTTGACCCCTTCTGTTTCCCTCTGCCTCATACCTGCCAGGGCATAACCCCACTTTGCTGGGAAAAGGGAAGAGACCCTGGGCTGGAGAAAGAGAACTACTGCCTTGGTAGGGAGCACATGCAGGTGGCATTGTCCCAGCTCTGGACAGGAGCAGAGGGGGAGAGAAAGTCTCAGCAAGGCCAGGCAGTGCAGACCTGCAGTACTGTTGCTGCATCTAGAGCTGTAGTATTACCAGTAAAGCTTCCCACCACTCCTGGTGTCACTTCTGCAGTCCTAGGACTTACCTAAGGGGTGGCAGTACCAGCCACCAGGCTCTTTGCAGAAACATCGTCCCTGCTACCAGGATGCCCCATTTCTCAGAAAGAAGCTTTATAGATGGTCCACAGCAGTCCTGCCCTACCTAGGAACAAGGCTTTTGAAGACCTGCAACTCCACTCCGGCCCTTTCTACACTGTATATAGCAAGTTCACCATCTCACCTTTGTGTGTATTGCTGCTCAAACTGAGAAACCCCTTTAGTAACACACAGCCGGGACCAGCCGTGGTAGCAGTGGATGTACAGTGACCTACTTTTAACACAGCTTATGTAGCCTTTCTTGCTGCTTTATGCTTGAATGGCAGAATTTGCAACAAAAGGTCAATTTATGGCAGCCTTTTATTGCAAGGTTCTTTTGCTAGAGTCCAAAGTTACAATGACAAAATGCTCCGCTGAGTACAATGAGGACTGCAAAAATCAGCCCCACTTTTTATGTAAGTCTTTAAACTTTATCTGTTTTAAACAGCTTTTGGTGCTAAGCTAATTTTTTTGTTTGCTTGCTTATGAAGAGAGCTTTATTACTTACATGGAGAGCAATACAGGAACACGCCTGAATGTGAACAGAAAGGCTCAGCAATGCGGGGTTGGAATAAAAACATTAAAACTGCTTCTGAAGCTCAGCAAGCCACCCCGCTGTGTGGAGGGAGAAGAGTCTAAATCACCGCAGCCCAGAAAAGTGAAAACTGCATTGCAGAAATGAAACCTGGCCCCTGCTAAGGGAAGGCACAAAGTAAATCTGATGTGACCCAACCACGCAGGGTCATAAACAAGCTGAGACAAACGCAAGAGGAAGGACACTGTGACAATAGTTAGCCCAGAGGGCTGAGACACATGGCTGAGTTCTTACATGTCAGCTGTGCTGCAAGAGCTGACTGATTCATACGCTTCGCCTACGGCAGCTATGAGGTAAAACACATTATGTTAAGCCTCAGTGGAAGAGGGTTAGACAAACGTGCTTTCCGTGGTACTCACAAAGGAGCGAGAGCGTGTACGTGAACTGTTACCACAGCTCAGCTAACGTGTGGGCATCCACCACCTCTCTGAGCGTCCACTGGGCTTCCATTCTGAAATGACCCCAACCCTTTTCTCACGAGGGTTTGCCTGCTGCACACAGAAACTGCAGAGTGTGTTAGCACAAATCTTTTTTGCCACTAGCATATGAGAGAGCAGAGGGTCCTGATGCTGTGCAGTGCCTCCTAAGGCTTCAGTAACTCCCTTGTGTGTCTGAACCTTTAGCGGGGCCATGCTGTTGGGAAACATTGCAGATGAGGAGATGCCCTAAGCCTGTACAGAGCCTTGCTGAGCTGAAAGGGTGGCTTGTCATAAATCCTGGGTGATGGCAGCCTGTGTCAAGCTCTCCTAGCAGGATGCCAAGGACCATGTCCCCAGCACGGGCAGAGCTTTGTTTTCCTGTCTACTCAGCTTTCGGCCAGATAGCAAAAGCAGCCTTGCCAAGGTTGCTCTACAGCTTCTACTGCTGCCAGTAATCTGGGTAATCTCTTATCTTGCCTTATTTCACTGTTTATAGCCATGACAGCCAAACCCTAGACAATGTGTAATGGGTGAGTTATGTTAGACGCTGTCGAGCCAATAATGATTCTGGAGCAAGGGCATTGCTAGCTGCGTACTAGAGCTGAAAGCACTAGGGGTGGAAATGGGCAATGGCAAGCGATTTGAGAAATCGCTGTGTCCCAGCTTCAGTTCACTCATCCACTGCACTATGTGCTTTGGGACTGATGGAGGATTTGCCTAGAGGCAGCTGAGTGTTGCTGGTTATGAGACACTCACCCACAATTTCAGCGAAAGGCTTGTTAATCATCTTCCCTTCTATCTCGTGTGTCATCACAACTAATAAACATCTCACAGCTGTCTTCCAGGATGCTGGGAATTTAGACTATCTTCAGTTTGAGCCTTCTGTATCTCTGTGTGCTCCCAGTGCTTTGTCTGGGTTTTCACTGGTTAGGACTCTGGCTGAACTGAATCTCCAACAGCAGTTGGGAAAGGTACACAGAAATCATATCTTTCTTAGCTGGATTGACTCCTGAGTTTTGGCAGGACTAAGGAACTCTTCAGCCAGAGTGGAAGCTGCTAATATAATCAGTTACTCCAGGCAGAGCATCATCTTTTGCATGCAAACATATTTGTGCAGTCCCTTTCTGAGTCTTAATTATTGGTTAGGTCTAAAGGTGATTAAAAAAACTCATCAGTCATAAACTGACATCATTTTTTTTGCACCAAGGAAGTAGGTCCACACTTCTGTAGCATCGTGACATCTTAACACAAGCCATCACTGTAGAACTGCCAATGCTGATAGTCTTTTTTACAATAAATAGGAGGACAATATTTCTTTCAGAGACCTAATCTTAAGTTGGGCTGAACTTCTTACAAGTCATTTCCTGGAATTTGCTCAGTACATTTCTGAATCAGACTGGTTGAAAGAACGAAGAACTATGGAGACAAGTGCCTAGATGTATGAGTTTTCTCAGATATAGTCATAACCACATCCTAAGTAAGGACGCCATGTTTGCCATCATCTTATCAAACAGCAGCCTATCAGTGACAACAAGGCATGAATGTTGAAGCAGAGAGAGAGATAAGGGACGGGGAAAATTCTCTGAGCAGCCAACTGGGAAGACAAGCACTGGGGCCCCCCAGCTGGGTGTCCTTTCCAGTGTAGCAGGGTCTTTCCATTATAATGTTCCATAATAACCACACAGTTTTAATCAGGAACAGTTTGGGGGGGGATTTGTACTTTATTCCTGCTCGCAATGCTGTTGGGAGCACACTTTGATCAGGGCACGTGTTGCATGCTGTCCAGTTGTTAATTTTTGTGCGTGGTTGGGTCCCCTCATTGAAAGCTACCACCAAGGAGAACAGAAAGGGCCAGTCTAAGTCTCACCCTGATGGCAATTGCTCCCCTTGAGAAACCACCTTAACAAAAGTATCAGGGTTTGAAGGTTCCAGACCATGAGACTAACAGCATGAAAATGACAGTGAGAGAACAACTGGGGAAAACAACTGACAACAAAGGAAAACAATTGCCCCAGAAGCTCTGGAAAACATTCCTGTGACAGCTTGGGAGAAGGGGTACAAAGATGCAAGTGAAAGGCAGGCTACAGAATGGCACCTAGAAGGCCCTTAGCACCACATGGGCTAAGGCCCCTACAGCACTGCCACAATGAAGAATGCTGTCATCCCAGAATGGGGCCCACCGCATTGAGGGTGTTGAGCAGACATTGCTAAAACAGTCTGAAATGTGAAGAAGAAGTCAGTCTTGAAAATGCCACATTTCTCTCAGACTTAGGTATTTACCTGAAAGCCCAAATGGGTACCTTGGGACATCCAGCTGATGATCCACCAGAATACTGATAATCCACAATTTACCTTATAGTCCTCTGTACATCCAAGCCAGGACCTGGCTGGGAGGGGTCATGACTTCCAACCTGTGCACCCATTTCTTCTTCCCGTGGAAGCCAGAGAGAGGAAAAGAGTGGCAGGTTACTGCACACCTTGGTGTCCCCTGGGCACACAGGCAGTGGCAAGGGCAATCATCCAGACTTGGGATTTGCTGAGCACTCCCATACGTAACCATAATCCTCCTCTTGGGTACAGATTACAGTTAGCTTTTATTTTCTTCCTGAACATAACTGGAACAGATAATTCATTCTTTTTGTATAAAAACCTGCTAGTTCAAGCACTGCCCAGAAACAGTGAGACCTGGGTTTCACACCCTCAACCCAAGAGATTTCAAAGCCACTGCTTCCCTTTCCACATGAGCATCTTCACAGGTTTGCTGGAGGTCAGTGGGAGAAGGAGATGTTCCCCACACTTCACATCCCTAATTGTAGCTGGTCTATTGCGCAGGACTGAGAGCTTTGCATCTGCAAGAGAAGGAAAGCAAAAGAGATCCTGCCTCTGTGGAATTTTTGGGCTGTTCTGGGTGTGGCATGAAGAGTGATGGATAATCCTTGTTTCAGAGACTTCTCTGGTCCTGCTACATGGTATGAAATGCATAAGTAGCACTAGGAGTGAGGAGGAGAGCTCTGGGCTTGGTCCTCCTGCACAGAATCCCAGTGGCTACTTACCAGTGAGAGACCTGTTCCATGGTCTTTCTGGCTGTAGGGTTCAGCTTCAACAGAAAGGGTAGGGAAGAGTCCACCTTGTCATCAGCCTGTAGTTAGGGTGCTCTTGAGGTTGGAAGCTGTGGGCTTTCTGTTCTAGTCTTCACCCTTGAGTTGTAAACTCTTCTAGATAAAGCTCAGGTTTTTGTGATGTATCTATACACCAGCCAGAATAACACTGCCAAGCACCTTTCTGTTACCTTGTTACTGTCATTAATCACTCAATTAAAGCTGATCATGATAAGTTAATGATAAACCTTAGCCTGATTTCTGAGGAGAATAGAAAATTGGCTTAGTTTTCCTAGCTCTGGTCTCATTAAACCATCATGTTATCCTCATTCTAATGTGATTTTCATGACTTAATCCGATATTTACTGCCGGGGAAATCTGAAATGCACAGAATATATTTATAATGTGAAAAGACTACTTGGATACTAGTCTTTGAACCAATGTTTTTTTTCCAAGGAATTGCTTTACTTGTCTGTCTTATGGCTACTTTTAAAAATAATACTATTTAAAATAGACATTTAAGGGATGAATAACAAGTCTTGGCTTTGCAAATGCAGACATTAGATCATAGTGACCCTCTGCCTCCTGGGGACAACTTCCCTCTCACTTCCAAGCCATCAGATAATGTGTGCTGAGTAAAGCCAGCTTAGGTCAGAGAGCTGTTAACATACACTGCTAATTGGTGAACACCTCATTTAGTGTTTTAAGGGATATGACACCAGGTGATTTTTCAGTCCCACTCCTCACAGGACTTCTTGATCCATCAGTGCTCTTTCTTTTATTATTTTTTAATTTGAAAGAGCAATGATTTCTCCTCAAAAGATTTAATATCTGCCAATCTAGGGTGTTTTTTTCTGTTTCATTCAGACCATGGTACCTTGATAAGTACTGTGTTTGCCCATCTCCATCAGTGGGTTCAGCAGTGACTCAGAGTGAGACATGCTGAAAAGTCAGCGCTGCTCTCCGCAGTGTCTGGCCATTCAGAGAACTCCCTCACCACCCATACGTCTTTGTGGTTTGGGAGGTCTGAGAAGATTGCTATCAAAAGTGGAAAATCTGGGAAACCCCATCTCTATTTTGACATCAGCTGTTGGTTTAAAATGTCAAAGTACAGAAAAAGCAAAACCACGAAGATATGGGAACTGCAATGCAACTGTTGTCAAGGTAAATGCAAACAACACAGGGTTTGTAACTGAGGCTACAATTAGAAATATCTCAGTTTTTCCTTCCAGTCTGTCAGGACCTGTATTAATGAGGACACCTCAGGGAAAATGGCACAAGAGTTTCCTTCCTTCTGTGTACCCAGTGGATGGTCCATAAAGAGCAGCTTCTCTTGCACTCAGGAGGAGGTGAGTCTGTGATGCCCAAGAGAGATGGAAGATGCAGGGAAAAAGTCAACCTCTTCATAAAGTAGGTCCTCAAGGGACAGATAAGTAGGCTTGAGGGCTTTCAACAGTGGTAATGAACATGCTTCTTCACAACTGTTGTACTCTCCTGCTACTTGGCCTCTATGGTTAAATACGTGCATGTTTGATAGGCTCAGCACTGAACAGGAAGAGTTAAACAGTCTTATTTCTCTAAAGAAAAAAAGTACTTCCTTATCTTCAAGATGTCACATGTTTTCAAGTGTCTCCACACTTGAATATTCACCTGGAAGCCTTTTGGGTCTGGAGCTTAGTGCCCCTGAAATTCACAGCTCTGAACGGTGTTATGAAGCACGTGGCTATTCAGTGTTTTGGAAGGAGCAGATGCCTGGAGATGAAATGCACTGTTTGAAGCAGCTCTTTGAAATACAGTGGAAATGCAGTCAGCTGTTGTCCTTAAATAAAGGAAATAGGAGAGCACAGACTAAATCATATCTGGTCTTTGCCTTCAAATCCAGCCATTCATGATGCCTTCTTTGTACTCAAAACCCAGTATGCCTTGAGATTTCGCCATCTGCTCTCTTTCCTCTGAGGAAAAGCCTGTTTCATTTAACCTCCCTTGCAGAAATTAACATCATAATGAGGAAAGCACTTTACTGTACTGGTTTGCAGTACACCATGAGGCAAAATGACCCACACATCCATGTCCTTGGCCAAATTTGCCAGTGTCTTGGCATCTACATATTTATAGTCTCTAAAAGGTACCCACACCAAGTGACAGGTGAGCTGGAGCAGCAGTGGTGAAAAGCCAGCTCTCTGTACTGAAGGGTCATCTTTCCAGAGGAAGTTGGGACCATAGGCTTTTTAGTGCGGGAACATTAATAACTGCACATTGTTACATCTCGAGACATTGCCTGTATGCCAGGTTCATGTTGGTTTAGCTTTCTGGAGGAGATAAGGGTTGTAAGCTTCTGTACCCTGGCATGGGCCTTGCTATTCCACCCACTGGAGATCTCTCTGCCATTGCAGCAGAAGATGCTCTTTGCAGGCTCTGTTAATGTGTTTCCCCACAAAAAAAAAAGCCTCTGTGATCACAGGCCCATGTGTCTTACTAATCCCCAGCACTCACTCTCCACAGAGGCTGTTACTCCAGATAAAAGTTCCTCCTTCCTCTGAGCAGCTGTGGGAGATGATACTTCTATTGGGTATTCTAAAGCTGCTGCTTCTCTGGAGGAAGAGGGGATGACTTGTCTCCATCTGTGGAAACCCCACACATGGAGTAACACCAGGATTAGTCTCAGGTTATGTGCTGAATGCCTGGATGTCCCCACCTGGCCCACAGTTCTGCCAAAGGTTTTAAAGAGGCTGTAGCCTAGTGGTGTTTGGGATGGGATCCACAGCTTGGTGTAGACTGGCAAGGTTGTAATTACACCCAATGGCTGAGGAAATGAAGCATGGTGGCTAAGTTATAGAGGAAAGCAAATGCTGATGCGAAGACAACCCTTCCCAACCTCCTTTCTCACACAAAATACAACAGCAAGGTGATTTCTGGTAGTACTCGTACCACAGGAGTACTGACAGCTAGGAGTTCTCCCACAGCAGCAAACAAACCACCTACAATGAGGGGGCTGGAAGTGTAAATTGAAGAAGGGGGAGATGAGGAAAAATAGGGTGATAGAGTCATGGTCAGATATAACCCAGAATACAGAGGCGGCTCTCAAAGTGCACCCCAAGCAAGTCACAGTGGTCTGTGAATTTCTCAGGAACAACAGGAGGAAGCTACGTTTTCAGGAAGGACTGGAATCTCAGCCAAGTGATGAAGGTAGAGATCATGGAGGCATCACTTAATCTCCAAGTGAACTAGAAAGAACTTACTGAGATATTTGTACGGGATCATGCCAAATGTCCTGTACAGGACAAGATTAACCCCACTGCTAGCAGAAAGAGGAAATCTAGCAGTGAAGAGAGGTTAAAATGCTCCACACCAGCCCTTGTGAAACTAAACTGGTATCAGGTGCAGTAAAAGGTAATCAAATGTTAGTCCAAATGGAACTTGGGTTTCTTTTTGTAGGGCCCAATCTGGTACTGCTTTGATATGAAAAAAAGAGGGAAAGGAAAAAAAGAATAAAAAGAAATAGTGTTTGATTTCCTGATTAAAACTGGGCTCTGTTTGTTTTGGATGAAAATTTTCTCCGTACAGTGATGACTCACAAGCTGCAAGTCAAAGAAGAAAGAAGAGATAATCACCAGGGAAGAGAAACACAGAACCAAAAATACCCAGAAGTTCTTCAGGTCTATGGGGCCGAGAGAATGAGTGTGTATCCTGTGATGTGCTTGGCTGTGGTTTTCCTCCTGCGTTTCCACTCAGTAAAATTAGAAGTCGGAGCTCAGGGGATGACAGTTCAGCTTCTGAATCTGCAAAGCTTCCTGTGAGGCATGGGACGAATTCTCAAATCTCTCTGGGTCTCACCTGTAAAACAGTAATAACACTCTTTGTCTGTTTAAATTACTGCTTCTTCCTATGAGTTTCTACCAGGCCTACAGTAACAGGGCCCTAATGTATCATTAGAGTCTGTAGCTGCCACTGTGCTATGAATAATAATGTTTATTAATCACAATAAACACGTCAGTGCTGTCTGAGAGTGTGCATGGAGCAAGCAGAGCAGTGTCTGACAATCACATCCTGCCATGTAAAGCTCAAGGTGGAAAATGGGACTCATTCTGCAGATAATATAAAACTCGGGGATGGCCAAAGTCCTCCTGCAGCCAATATTGGAGGAAAAGAGAAAAAGTCAATTTTGTTGTAAAAAATAATGCAGCAATATCCCATGTGGTCTGTTCCTCTAATGTGCCAAGGCAGCTCCTGACATTTACAGACTGCAGTAGTAAGGGATCGGAGTAGTGTGTGTCCAGTCCAAAATATTAATAGCAGTAAACCCTAACTTCTATACTGAAATTACCTAAATTTACTCGTTAAGTCTTCTCCCCAGTTTCTTTTCCCGTCTTCCTCTTTCATCCAAGTCACTGTTTTGGTTAAGAGGTGATGAAGGACAGAATTTAGGCCATTCAATTCAATGATCTCAGTTACTGGTCCTTCCACCTGTGTGCCAGCAGGGGATGGATCAGGTCCTATTTATGAATCACCACACTAAAAGAAAGGTGGGATGGCAGCCCACCTAGGAGAATGTCATACTTTCAATGCTCAAGAAGTTGATCTTATGGTAAGGCACAACTCAAAGTGAGGCAGGTTACCCCGGACTGGAACTCATTTGCCAGAGGGGTATAAAAAATAGAGATCATTCCAAAACCTGCTGTGCTGGGATCCACCCTTGCCCATATGAAATAATGGCTGCTGCATGCAGCAGGGAGGTCAGTTCACATTTTGGACTATTCATACTAAAACAAGACAGATGAATCCTTTGAAGCTCCTGGAGTTACTTGGAACTTCAGCTGGTGTAAAGGAGGTCAGAACTTGCTTTAGTTCAATCTTATTGCTTGATCTATGCTGGAGATACTTGCTGCAGAGTTAGTCATCCTTGAGTCCTGAAAAGACTTTGCAGCACTTTCTATTAATCAGAATTATCTGCTGGGAGGAATGGTCTGGTGAACTGCAGAGCTGGATTTGGGAACAAATAAGGATGAAATTCTATATATTGAGAAAGGAGATAATCACGCCAAGATCTGTAAAAATGGTTTACTGTGGAATCAGGAAACAGTTTCCCTCCTTGCCTGATTGCCTCTGGCTAATTACAGGTGACTGACTTATTCTCCTCTGGAGCATGCCTGGTCCTTTGCTCTGGTGTAATCCATTCCTGGCCACTCCTGCCAGCCCCACCAGCGTGGGAGCCAGACCAGAGCAGGGCCTTTGGCCACTGCCACACTGCAACTACCACCATCAACCTCTGACCTTCAGTGACAACATCCCCTCAACTCTGCAGCCCAAGCCAGAAATCATTGGCCTGAACTGAGGGAAGTGCTTTAATGCCCATTTTTGTATTAAACAAATGTCAAGTTTTTGTTATTTTAAATGCTGAAAGGAGTTGGGCACTCAAAACCCACTGAATATCTGTGGGATCTGAAGCCCCAATTCTCTTCTGTTCTTTCGCAAATCCAAGCTTCACAGGTGTCCTGGTATGTGAACTCAGTCAACACGTCATGTGTGAGTGCCTTTATAATTCTCTCACTGTGGCACTGCCAATACCTTTGTGCTTTTCAATCACTCCCTGTTTGTTTCGAAACAAAACAAACATTATTTGCAAAGCGTGTCTGCTCAAAGCAATTCTCCGAACTGTTCACATCGCGTGCATCACCCATGCCAGGAGAATGTGTATATCTCCATGTAAAAAACATTTGTGCACCCTACCTTGATAAATCTCCATACCCAACCTGTGGCCCAGCTCCTTCACTATGACAAAGGACAGTGATGATTCATTCAGTGCTGTGCTCCCACTGCTGCTGACAGACAGCAACAGCCGCGATGAAAAAAAAAAGCACAATTACTTAACACATGCCCTTGCAGCGAACAGTCCCTGGAATTTCCATCTGCAGCCGTGCCGTGCCAGGCCCTCAGTACACCTTGCTAATCTCTCAGCACGAGCATTTCTGCAAGGGGGAAACACTGCTTAGTTCAGGCAGCAGAACAGCAAGGCAGAAAAACAAAGCCTTGCCCTAAGCCACCATTTCTAATCTGTGGTGGAGGCTGTAATAAATGCCAGGAGATTCCCAGCCCCTTGTTTCAGCCACAAGGCAAATTCTATTTTTGCAGCGACTTCAATAGGTCACTAAGACCAATTGACTGTAGCATCCAATTCATCTTTACAAGCTTTGTGGCACTACCGTTTGCCAGGGATCTCAGGCTGCAAAATAATTTTCATTTTAACCATTTTTTAGCTGTGGATATTGAAGACACAGGTGGATTGAAATAACCCCCCAGTGCTCACTTTTCCACTTTTTAAATTGTCTTTGATATGGGAGCTGGACCACTGTGTTCTCCATGTCAGTACACCATCTAGTACTTTTTTGCTGTGATGTCAATACTAAAGGGTAAATACATGTCAGCTTGTGTTTTATCTAGATGGAGAGCACAAATGCTTACCCTGCACTGCCTTCAGGAGAAGAGGCTGTGCCCAGGAACAAAGCCACAGTGCCAGCCAAACCATGTCTGGTCCTGAGATGCCACCCTTGAGATACAGGTTTGAAGATGTGCTCTCTGAAACACAAATGTCAAAACAGTGGCACCCATTCATAAACCAGCCCCTTCTTTTGCTAAACAGATGAAATACCTGTGAATGTGTTTAGAAGCAGACCAGGCCCTTCACAGTGGGTTTTAAAAAGAAAACCTGGCGTAGGGAGGAAAGAATTTAGAAAGAGATGAAGAAGGCTGAGAAGGGGGAAAACTGCCTTGCCAGCTGTGCCAGCAGTTATGTGTTAATTATGGTATCACCACAAGACGAGGTCTCTTTCTAAAACAGCCTTATTTGGGGATCAGTGCTGAAACAATGTCATTTGTTCTTGATCCTTTCCAACCCAGCTTAGCTGCCATTTGGCTCCTGCTCCTTCCATGATAAGGGGCTCTGACAGCCACGCAGGCAGAGTGGGAGCAATAGCATTGCTGCCTCGTCACACACCACGTTACCAGGGACAATTAATGCCCAACAGCACATAAAAGCAGCCTTTCAGCAACATGGGCCCTCCTCCTTTCAGTTCTTCACTACAGCATATAAGAAGAAAATACCAGACATCTCTGACATCCTTCTAAATATCATGGATGGAGAGTCTTTTCCTAAAGCCCTTCCAGATCCCAGCTTCCTACCAATGAATAACAAGCGCGAAGCACAGGATTAGCTCCCCTCCTCTTGGAAGAATCACCCCACTTGGCCAGGAGAATGAAAGGATCTAATAAGGTCTAAAATAATCTTGGATAATCTGTATGACAATAATGTGCATTTCTGTTTTGTTTTTTAACCTATCTGCTGTACATACTGTTTTGCTACTTGCTTATTTTCTTGCTAACA
>JAVSBS010006800.1:5279-17245 GCA_033124195.1 Coracias cyanogaster | reverse complement strand
GTTCAGTGTTGGCCTGTGTGATCAGGCAACTGATGGCAGCATAAAATGATGATGGCTGAACCAGCACAACACCAACATGGCTCCATTCTCAGCTTGGGTGCCATTTGGGGTCTGATTTTTAACTGAGTCCCTATTTCTCTGGGTAGAGGCACAAACCAGAAGAGAAATTCTCATTTTGAAGTACATTTCCATGAGTAATGCATGAACTTTTCAACTTAGCTCTGGTTTTCAAACACTAACTGCAAGTTTGCAGTTTTTAGCCAGAATCAAAGGTAAATAACAAAACATAGTTCGCACAAAAAATGTATTCAGGCTGTCACTGTAGAGCAGGACTAGGATGGATCCTTGCATTCTGATGTTCACATTACATTAATAGTGAAAGAAAACGAAAAAATAGGGAAAAAATAATCTCTCTGCATCGGTATGTAACTGTGCTGTATTTTATAGGTAAACAATAATGCTTAATGGCTTCAAAATAAAGCAAGGAGCTCAGGGTCTCCTTTGAATGTCACCATTGAGCACTGTAGTGCTATATTTTTGATATAATTAGAATCTGTGAAGGTCTAATTCACTCATGCTTCAGCCTCTGAAGTGAGGAGGAGTGTGAGTGGGGTCATAGAGTGAGAGCAAGTCAGTGAGTTTAAAAGAAAAATAACATTAGTAGATCTGAACATGGTGTCAGTCTAAGACCCTCAAGGATGGCACCTCTCTTCTCTGCACTTGAGCTGAAAGTGGCTTAGTGAATTTAGAGATGTAAACTGCTTTGAGATTTCTATGGGAGAGGAAAGCAGGTGTCAAACAGTATTATTTACACTAAGTAATTGCGCAAAGAAAATCCCAGAATTAGATCTTCGTTCTACATTCGCAAATGTATTCCCTTAATGATCTCTTTTCAAGCCTTTCAAGCTATAAATAGGTTTGTAAGTTTAAGAGCTGGAAATAAGCCACCAGCACTGTGATTTACTATTGTGGAGAGGTTTTATTAATTTGGGGCTGGAGGAAGGGGCTAGGTTAAATCAGAGTGGGGCAGACACACTGAAAGCAGCCTGTGCCTGTCTGGGAGGAGACCATGGGCTGGAATCCACCGAGAAGAGGAGGCAAGGAATGAAGGGAATAGGGAAGAAAAGAAACACAAAATCAGTGGGACCAATACAATATGTGCGAGATGTTAAGGTTTTTGAAAATAACCAGAGATAACTATAAAAGGTCTGTGCCTAGCTAGATAAAAATAGCTTTAGGTTATGTACACAGAGGAAAAGCAAAAGCAAATAGACTTATGCTGCAGGAATTTCTTTATGCAAGTGGCAAGGACCTGTGTTTCTCTCAGTAGATAATGTTACACCACTGGTCGCTGTCTTTGCAATAAAGTGCCAGTGTGGCCAAGCAGCAATGGCACAGGAGAAATGAGCAGCTGTGATGGAAATCAGCAAGGCTGATGGTTATGGTTGTCTACCCTCCTTTTGGCTGCCATCATCAAGCTCTGAGAGATCATAGAGTGGTGCTGAAGCGAAGCAGGACTGTTCAGTTAGGATCTTTTCCCTCCCCAGCAATCTGGAAATGCTCTGCTTACCTTCTGAACTCTACAGACTCCAGTACTGAACTGAGGACATCATCTCCCTTCCAACCCAAACCATTTGATGATTCAGTGATCTGCTGAGAGCGTGACAGCATCTGGAAGGAACACAGCAGAGTGCTAAAGCATACAGCATCCCACCAGTTCTTCTTCCAAGAGCAGAGGCCAGGCTTTAGATCCTTTTAGCCCTATTTGATAAAACCTTTGTAGCTTCTTGGGGCCACCACTTTGGTGCTACTCCTTGGGAGTTTAGTAGAGACTAACCAACCTTTCTCTATTTGCAGAGCAACGTTTATTTTCACATTATAACTTGCAGAACAAAGACATGAGCAACTGTATCACTAAAGGCATTTCTAAATAAACTGTGCTAGTAAAAATAATTCTAATCATCTGTAGCACTTCAGATGCATATATTTCTCTGGCCAAAAACTGTCTGAAAGGGACTTCAAAGTCATCCTGCTCACAAGAGTAGAAGATAGAGATCTACAAAATGGCCCAGGCTCTACACCCAGTCTGACTCCTGCTGAAAGCACCAAAATAGCTCTAGTGACTTCTGCAGGACATGCTCTTTGCTAGCCCTTGGTTTATTATCCACCTCCTCTGTCTTTCACCAGTATTTCCAAAGAAATTTATTCCTAACAAGAGCTACTTAATAGGATTCCCTGTGCATTGCACCAGCATTCTGCCTCTCAGTGGGATGACAATGTTTTTTGCTTGTGCTGAGATACAACGGCCAAGGGAGGCAGATAAAGGTTATGGGAATTAGATGGCAGTGGAACCACTCACTTCAATGTGCTCAAGTGACATTTTTATCAACTGTCATTTTTACAGACAGGACAAGGCAAGAGAAGAGGTTTTTTTCGGCTTATTTTTTCTCTTCCCTTTCTGGCAAGGATCAGTTAATAAGGTGCTGCCCAGGCTCTTGAGTTATTTTAATCTTGGTAGGTCAGAGTTGCTTTTTTAGTCTTCAAATACAGGGACCAGAAAAGTTACCTGCTCTTACAGCCTCACGTGGTGAGTCCATGGTGGAAATGGGAATGTCTCTCTGAGCATCCCGCGCAGCCAGTCTGTTCCCAGTCCCACTGCTGTCTTGTCCCAAAGGACACAGCCAAACCAGCCTGAGGCGGGGTTTGGGGGTGACAACACAGTGCAGAGGGAAACCTCCCATCATCACATCATCTTAGTGTACAGAAGTATACAACATAGAAAAGACTACAGTCCTACCTTCTGACAAGGGCTTCCCAAAGTGCTGATCCCCCCTACTAGTAGCAGAGGTCTGTAGGAAGACATAGAGCAGAGCCCAGCAAGCTGTAGTATGGGGATGAGGCAGGGGAGGGATCCTCCGCTGCCAGCTGGGAAAGGATCACAAGGGGAGATCCACTTTGTGTGCCTGGCTGCTGAGAGCATGGTGCCATGTGGGCACACGTCAGACTGACAGTGGAGGCAGATGTTGCGTGAGGATCAGCTGCCCTTTCATCATGCTGAGCCAAGGTTTTTGCACACATACATTGGTTGCTCCCTGCTCAGAGTCACCGAGGGAGGCAGGTTTGTATCTGACAATCACTTCTTGCTCCTGATGGACTTCCCAGTCCCTGGCCTTTTCAAGGACAGTGAAGTAATGGGTCTAGAAGTGCTTCTGAAAGATAGAGTGCCAGTGAAGAAATCAGGCTGAATTCTTCAAGGAACAGGAAAAGAAAGTGAGGATGAGGAAAAAGGTAGTCATTGGACTTCACAAATTCATATGGCTCATTCTTTGGACCTAGCTTTTGAACCTCCGGTGTCTGTTCTTGTTTGCTGAGAAATTGGAGACCATCGGCTTGGGAACTTCAGATGTTCAAATACCTCAGAAAATCAGGCCGATTATGTCAAAATCACAGTGCACTTAAGGAAACGTGGGCTCTGCACATGACGTTAGAAGCCTGTTGTCAATAGCTCCCAGTGTTACACTTAAACAGAAAATGCTTGTGTTTTCTCAATCATCTGAGCGGTATCATAGATTCAGGTCTTTGCTGTTGTTGGAAAGAGCATAGAAAGTAAAATGCAGTGTAGATCCTACTGGGCAACGCATTCCTTAACGGCAGTTTAAAGCATTCCACATTGGCAATAAAATATAGAAAGGAGAACAGAGCACAGCCTTCACTGAAAATGGTAGAGGAAAATAAATAATCACAAGAGTTTTTTACTGATGTGGGCTGTGGCATCACTCTATCTGCTGCTCAGAGCAGACGTTGTTTCCAAAATACACACAACACAAATCCAGCAGAGCAGAACTTGAATAACTAATCGTGGTCCCCTGGATTTAAATAGGTTGTCAGCTCCCTATGGAAAGGGACACCAAAAATAACTAAATCTGGATCACTGGAAAGTTCCAGTTGTCCCTCAAATAAACAACCTCTGCAGAAACGTTCGATTTCTAGCAGTTTCCCACTGACACTACAAAGGTCTGGTCGTGGTGCCTAGTGATACACAAAACTGTTTATCCTATTCTCAGGATGATTAAGGGGTATTTATTTGCTGTTACCCATTGGGAGAAGGATGTGATTTATCACAAAAGAATGGTGAATTTCACAGGACGGTATCTGGCTCCATACGGTTGTGATAGAAAGGTCAGCATCAAGCAGGCAACGTCTTGTACATTCCTAGAAAAGTTTTAGGACAATATTACAGCAAGGTGAAATTCAGGCTCCATTGAAGTTGATTCCAAAATGCCTGTTGACTTCACCAGAGCCAAGTTTTCTTCCAAAGAATCCCTACATATATTTTAGCTCCCTGGAGCTTTGCTTTAATAGCCATGTTTTCCCCATTGGACTAGAAATAGAGAGGAAAAGAAAGAGAAGTGAAGTTGTGTGGGAGAGAGGAATCAAAGCTTCCCTCTCCCATCCCTTTCATGGCAAGAAGCTCCTGATTATACCCTCAGGTGTCCACATCTCCCTGTTCTTCTCTACCTTTCACCCTTTCACTCTTACAGGTCTCATCCCTCAGAGCAAAGGAGCCCACAGGCAGCCCACTGCCTCAACCTGGTAATGCCCCACTGCTGGCACAATCAGCAGGATCAGCCAAGTGCCTCAACATCCTGCTTGCTTATTCACATTTATGCTTAATCATAAAATGTTGACAAGACTGACACATGATGGCTGCACTGCTTCGGGCCCACAAGTGAGAGAAAGCCAATGACTTCCAAGTGAGTCCTGCTGAAGGTCCAGCTTACAAACAGGCTTAAGTGGGACTTTAGCTGAGGTGTTCTGCTAAAATCCATCACCACGTCCTTCAGCATGTCATAGGCAGTCAGTGGTGAAGAGGGAGAGGGAAGAGACACTACAAGCTATACCTATGACAATCTGTTTCTCATTAACGTCTTGCCTTTAATGAAAAATAATCAGAGCCTGACTTAGTCGCCAAACAGGACACTTCTTTCTCTTTTCCAAAATGTTTTTGATTACAACCTATCATAACGTAGTCTTGCTACCTATAGACTTGGGCAGGTCTCTTTGATTCAATATTAATGATGATCTACAGCCAGACAGTGCACAGACAAACTATATTTGAAATAAAAGTAATTTTCTTATTTTGCTGAAATATATCTGCTATTTCAGATACATGTGAGTGGTAGTGCTTTGGGAGGATGTGGTGCCTGAAGTTTCAGAAGAGATTTTGCCGAGAAATCTCTGCTTGCAGCAGTGCACTTTTCAGTCCTCTCCTTCTCCCTTTGTTTTATTTTATTTTTTTCAGGAAATCATCATTCCCACAGCTTGGGGAAGGAGAAAGAGCTGCATTCATAAGGCAAGGAGAGCCACTGCTCGCAGCAAGCTACTGCAAACACATTGCAGCAGGTGAGAAGCAGCACCACCCCTGGGACCAGATCTCACCAGCCAGCTGATGGTGGTTTCCTGCTTCTGGGACAGGCTGGAGCAATTGGTTTGTAATCCAATTGAATTTTGGCCAGAACACAGCCCAGGAGACTCACTGCTGAACCATTTCACTTTGACAGCTGGCAACAATTTGTGGACCACAAGAACGCCTGCTGAGCTTTCTGCTCACAGGTGGATATAGGCTTTGGCAGAGCTTGCCAGTGTGAGAGACACCTGCTCCTGCCTCCCAGCTCCCACCTGGAAATAAAAGCCTCAGTGTCTCTCAGACAGAAATTTTCCAATCACTTGTGAAATGCAGAAGCCCCCAGCATATAAAGCACCCCTCTTTATTCCTTCCTTTTCTATTTCAACCATTGCACAAAACAATTGGATAAAAGTCTGCTTTAGTTTCAAGGACTAAATTCAGCTGAGAGGGTCTTGCTCCAGATCAAGGCATGGAAAAGGCATTAAATCAATTAAATCAATGCAGTGCCATATCTACAAAATCCTCATGATCACATTTCACATACAATCTGCTGTTATCACAACAGACAATTCCTCCTCCCAGCATCGTAAGTGGGAGACTTGATGCTAGCATCAGTAAAAAGTGCACTGAATCCTAAAGAAATAAAATAGCAACCTGGCAGAACAAGGCTCAGCCATTACAGAGGCTGCAACAGTATAAATAACCACCCATGTCTTGAAAAATTAATGCTCCAAAAGCTCTGTTTTATTGGGATATCAGAGAGACAAGCTCACATAGTGTTTCAAAGAGCTTACGCTGCAGCAGCCATGCATGTAATGTGCCCTCCGTGTATGGTCCGCGTGGGAGCAGGAGGACCAGTTTTCATACAACAGCATGGCACAGATGCATTGCAAACCACCGTTCCTCCTTGGCACACTCAGCTTCTTGCCTGTGACAGAGGGATGGGATAGAAAAGGAAAGCAAGCCCCATGAGTGGTCACAGTGGGAGGGAAACAACAAAATCTGGAAGCATAGTTCCTATTTGTTTTTCAGTACCACTATCTCAGATTGCATTGGCAATCAATGCATGATTAATTCAAGGGAATAATATTATACTCCTTGTAAAATTACTTCATCTAGCTGCATTTCAGTAAATTCATAAACAGAAATGGGGGAATGGAATGTCTTTATTGCACTAGCCCTGCTAAATATTTTAAATGCACTGCTTGCCATCTTTGCATTTCCTTTATTACTTGGAAAGCTCAGTACCTTTAAGAGCAGAGTTGCTGAATTCAACTGAAAGTTAAACTCTTGGCAGGTGACAGAGAAACCACCTCACTGCCTTCTCATATTACCTTATTTTTAATCCACTAGTGCCACTGCAGTGCTCTGCAGTGTATTTTGTATTTTTTATACAAAATTAAAACATATACATTTTTCAGTGAGATGCTCTAATTTAACTATTTGAATACCAAAGCTTCTAATAACAAAAAAATCCCAATTATAGTCTATACTGTCAAACCATACATGCCTGATTAAAATATCCCATAGCCTCCAGACCTATATCTCTGATGACATCACACTGTCCTCAGGGGGTTCTTATCAAAACCCAGTCCTGCTGCCACTCACCTTCCCCATTGCTCCCTCTTCCTATCCAGCTTTGTCACTGAGACTTCACCATGGGGATGAGGATTTGGCCCTGGCAAGACCGTGGATGTAAAAAAAAGATCTCTTTTAATCAGAGGTTAGTGGGGGAGGAAAAATAAATAGCATAAGGTGAAAAACAGGGCTGTCACCCTCCCAGACCAGCCCTTGTCACAGTCACTCTGTCAGGATGAGCACTTCTGAAAACACTCTTATTTTTATTACCTCAAAAAGAAAAGCATCAGCCAAAGAGTGCAGGGCGGGGCTGTCAAACTTCACTTCTGTTTTGTTTCTCCCTTCTTTAAGAACAGATGTCTCCTGAATTCAAGGAATCCCTCACTTCTCTTAAGATACTGGTCTTTACAGTATTTATTTTTTAATTCTAAGAAATCATCAGGCTCCAGTGTTATATTTTTCTGTATCTTGGAATAAAGTCACATTGTTTCCCCTTGCTGCTGCATTATCCACCTTGCCCTGCAGATCCTGCTGAGTGAATTACAGTGTTTATTGCTCTGCCTTGTAGTATTTTCTTCCCACTTATCTGAACAATCTGCAAGAAAACCTGTCAGTAATGGTCTCTTCTGTCATATGTAGCTAAATGATTGGTGTGACTGTTCTCTCCATCTCACCAAATGCCAAGCTGAAACCACCTCCTCCATCCCACCACACAAATGCCACCACAGCTCTGGTGCAATGCACAGAGGTGGCCAGTCCCTCTGAGGCTGCAGTAGCCTTGTAATGAAGATAGGAAGCCATGGCACAGAGTTGGAGCATTTTAGCCCAAATCAGTTACTTCAGGCCACACAAAAGTGACATGGAGAAGAGAACCAAGCTCATGGTTCAGGGCAGAAAGGAGGGCAGGGATTTTATTCAGAGCAGTCCTAGTGCACCAGGTCCAACCAAGGGGTCTCCAGGTCCAAGCAGCTTCTCTTCCTGAACTAATGAAGGAGACAAGGCAGTACAGTACCATGCTTCATCATGCTGGAAGTTGCTGTGCCTTCTCAAGGCCTAATGCTGTCACATGAAGTAAACAAGGAGGAGAAAGTTTGGCTTCTGGGATCCTCTGCTGGTGTTGCCCTTGTAGCCCTCTACATCATCACTGCAAAGATGAACATTCCCTTTTACTGGTAATCCCAAATGTATCTTTACAAGTTGTAAATTTTTTAGAGGAAAAAATTAGATTTGCCAGCCTAATTTGATTCCAGTGAAATTTTAGAGGTGATTAAGGTTTTAGGCTTTGGCTTTTTCTCATTTTCTATCTGGTACAGATCAGCAGCTACAAAGACACTGTCATGTTATCAGCTGTACTTCTCAAGCTGGACTGAGTGCCCTTTTAAAAATACACCACTGGGGTGCAATGCGGACATCTCAGATGGCTGCTGTCAGAGGTCCAGGCTTACCCTCACTCTGGGTTCCCCTCTTTATCTCATATATTGCCCTCCCCACCTTCTGTTGACGTATTAGGGGCACACAGTGGAGATGCAGAGAAAGGAAGGAATGGAGGTGGCACATTTCTCTTCTCTGAAGGACAGTGTGTGTTTAATAAGTGGCAGGATTTCTGAGATAAAGCAACATAATGAGACAGAAGGGAAGGGGAGCAGTAGGGGAAGATTAAGGCAATAGATTTCCCTAGGAAACTCTGTTTTCCAGAAAAATCATCAGAGGAAAATGCTATTCTGATTAACATCAATTTGTGCCTCTTTTTTCTTTTCTTATCTCCAAGGCAGGATATAGGGCAGAGCAGAGACCAGGGAGATGGCAGCCTCGTCACCGAGCCAGCGCTGCAGCAGAGCTGACAGAGTATCTAGGTCAGCTTGCAGCAATTCTTTGCAGATGACTGAGGCCTACAGAGCTGAAGGCCAGCCTTGGTGGTGGAGCCAAGCACTCCTTTCGCAACTGAAGGGCGTAAAATCTGCTCCCCCTTTCAAGCGGCATCGTGGGAGGGGGCCCTGTGCCACAGCCTTGGTCAGCTCGAACTAACTCCCATCCGCCTGCTCACCCATCCCTGCTTGGCGGAGCACAGGCTGGGAAATCAGCGTTGCCATGGGATTCAGATACAAAAGGCCAAAAGATGTGGATATCAACCAAGTACCCAGATATCCAGGGAGGATATTTTCAGTCCTAAAACCAAAACTGACATGGAAGCTCTCCTCTAAAAAATGACCGTTTGCTTTCTCACACATGAGAAATGTTACCCAGAAATAATTTTTATACTTTAAATGTCTTCACTTAGCTTTAAAGCTTGTTGCATTTTAGGCAGGTTTTAGGAAAAGCTCATGCACTCAAGCACTTGCCTTCTTTTTCCAAATATCCTACTTGGCCTAATGAATGATATTACCCCTGCCGACAGCCTTAGTGTCTTCAGAAGAGATACAGCTTTGGAGACCAGCACACTGCCCACTGGGCACGCACAGATCTTATATCATGGAATCTTTCTCCTCCCTGCTGCTATGCCTCAGCCCACTGGGACAAGAGCATGAAGGATCAGTGCTTTCCCTATATATCATCCCTAAGCATCAGTAAGATTGACAGCTGTCTCTCAAGATTTGTGCTAAACCCTGAGTCTTCTTTAGAGGTTGATTCACACAGCCATAGCCTTCAAAGTCAAAAGACAGCATTAGATCATCCCATCAGTTAGCACAGGTCATCAGGACTCCTGTTAATTTGTGTTCAATTAAAACATGTCCTTCAAAACAAAAAAACAGTCCACTCTTGACTCAACAGTGACAGAAGAGGGAAGATCTGTTATTCCTCCATACTGACAGAAGTTTAGTAAGTCATTCATGAGGTTTATTCTCAGTTGTTGTAAGCACCAGGTTTTGATTCCTGGCAGAAGAATACATAGAATTTTGTGTTCAGGACCTGAACTGTTCAAGTGTGGTGCCAACCAGCAAACTAACCTGCCTTGCCACTGAAGATTTAAAAGCATACTATAGATGAAGTGCCCGTCAATTCGGGATTTTGAGTAGGAATATTGAGAAAATGGCAGTGCCAGAAGAAATGTTCATGTTTCTAGAATAAAGGTGGCTGCTTCTGCATATGCTATGAAAGGAGGGCAGCTATTAACACATGGATTTTGGGGCAGAAAGTATCTGTTATTTGTATTTTGGATTAGAACTACCGCATTATAGGTGTTAATCTTACAATATTCACCCCATCTAATACCAGTATGCTTTGTCTGAAGTAGTCATCCTAACTCAGATCACTCCTTTGTTTCTGCCAGATCAGAACTTAATCGAACAGCATTTTTTGTTATGAACATTTCTGCTTACATCCTCCATGTTCTGATGCTGGATAATTTCCTTTTCAAGCTGCCATTACAGGCCAAAGAACATAATTTTCTTAGAGTTAGAAGTAGAAAACACTTCATTTAGCAAGTGCACGGTATTGTACCCTTATGTATAAGACATAAGGACCTCACATCAATCTCAGATCTGTCCATGCATCTTTACTTGCCCTTGGAAATGACCCCATAAGTTCAGTACAGAGATGGTTGTGCATAGTCAGACTGATGAAAACAGAGGTGTGTTTTGAACAGCTTATAATGCACATTTAATTGTATTTATTTAGTGGCCACAGTTAGAAAAAAACGTGGCTTTTGCAATTGCAGACAAGTTACACTGAAAAACTGTCTTTTCATTGCTAGCCACTGTGTAGGAATACATGCACTCAGGGTTAGAAAGTAAGACGTAGGAAGGACCTCCTGAAATCTCTGTATGTTTTGCATCCTGCTAAAGTTGCACACATCTGCCTAATAAGAAGACAAAATAGGCTATTCTGTGCCCCAGACAGGTTTACTCAGTCTGGTAGAGTCAAGAGTATTGTAATCCATGTGGTAAAACTGGTGCAAAATGGTACTAATCGAAGACTTGGAAAGAAGGTGAAGGGGAGAGGGGATGAAACTGTCTTTACCCACTATTTTGACTGTTGAATCTGGACTATTCATAGCAACACACCAAGTGTATCTACCCAATTGAAAGAACGAGTGACAGCTGACAACTTAGCAATTAGGTTTTCCCTCCCCACCTCTGAAATTAAGGTCATAACCTTTTCTATTTACTTTTGGGATGTGGTAAATTAGAGCTTTGGCTTCATTACAAAAATTAATTAAAACAGTCACACAATGGCACCATTCATTGCTGTGCTTGTCCCTCCCTGCAGTATGTCCTCATGTCAGCTCTCTTTGGTTTTAGTCCCAAATTCCAGTACGTGCTAGTCTGCCTGTATTATTTGGATCAGTAGACTAGATTTTTCTTTTTGTCCATCTTCTTTGCTTCATTGGAAGGGCTCCTCTTGTTTCTAATTCTTCTGTTTCTGTTTTTGAAGAAACTGTATACTAGCAGGCTCTCAGCATGATCTTACCTCTCCAAAACGCTTTCTGGCCACAGCATTTGCAGCAGAACTTTAGCTTGGACTCATAGCAGAAACTTCTACCTAAAATTTCTCCTTACTGACATTCCAGGTATCTGGGTCTGGAAAAGAGGATTAGCATTCAAGTTGTTTTCATCAGCATTTTAAAAACTAAACATAACTAAAGAGAGGGGGGGGAACAAAAAAAGCCTGACTATTCCACACTTAAACAGAGTTGGAAGTCTGCCCATTGAAATAGATTTTTTTTTTTTCTACTAAGTTTTATTTTGTTTCTAAATCATTTCTTTGTGAATGCAACTCTTGTTTTAATAGCTGGATTTATGGACTGGCAAAAAATAATGTTTTCTTTTATAGGAGAAATTGTTGCATTGCACTTCACATGACTGTGTCCTGAGGTGGTTCAACACTCTGAGTTCTGTGCATAGCAATAAATATGGATCTCAGTGATTTCAGGAATAGTGACCTACTAAATATTGTTGCTTGATGGGAAGTACATAAGAACTCAGTTTCATTTTATATCACACCTACCGGGAGAAATGGCTGACAAAGGCTTGGACTAATGTAC